>JAXIVJ010000781.1:42500-175000 GCA_036785665.1 Chirona hameri | reverse complement strand
GGGTAAACAGGGATCTGAGGGTCAGCCATGTCTCCATGCATCACTCGCCGTCTCTCGGTCTCCTACCCCCTGTCTCCCGTCTCTTGGTCTCTTGGTCTCTTGGTCTCTTGGTCTCCCTGTCTCCCTGTCTCTCTGTCTCAGTCTCCTTGTATCCCGTCTCTCGGTCTCTCGGTCTCTCGGTCTCTCGGTCTCTCGGTCTCTCGGTCTCTCGGTCTCTCGGTCTCTCGGTCTCCCTGTCTCCCTGTCTCCCTGTCTCCCGTCTCTCGGTCTCTCGGTCTCTCGGTCTCCCTGTCTCCCTGTCTATCGGTCTCCCGGTCTCCCGGTCTCCCGGTCGCCCTGTCTCCCGTCTCTCGGTATCCCTGTCTCTCGGTCTCGGTCTCTCGGTCTCTCGGTCTCTCGACTCTCGATCTCTCGATCTCTCGATCTCTCGATCTCTCGATCTCCCGATCTCCCGATCTCTCGATCTCTCGATCTCTCGGGTCTCCCGTCTCCTTGACTCCCATACTCCCAGTCTCCCAGTCTCCGTCTCCCGTCTCCAGTCTCCCGTATCCCTGTCTCAGTCTCCCTGTCTCCCGTCTCTCCGTCTCCCTGTCTCCCGTCTCCCTATATCCCTATCTCCCTATCTCCCTGTCTCCCTGTCTCCCTATCTCCCTATCTCCCTATCTCCCTATCTCCCTATCTCCCTATCTCCCTATCTCCCTATCTCCCTATCTCCCTGTCTCCCTGTCTCCCTGTCTCCCTATCTCCCTATCTCCCGTCTCCCAGTCTCCCTGTCTCCAGTCTCCCGTATCCCTGTCTCAGTCTCCCTGTCTCTCTGTCTCCCTATCTCCCTATCTCCCTATCTCCCTATCTCCCTATCTCCCTATCTCCCTATCTCCCGTCTCCCGCCTCCCCGTCTCTCCGTCTCTCCGTCTCACTGTCTCCAGTCTCCCTGACTCCCGTCTCCCCGTCTCCCGTCTAACCTCATGCGTGGCCAGCAGCACCACCATGAGGAGCGGGTGCGGGATGACGGACAGGCCAATCACCGGACAGGCCGGCGACGAGCTGATGGTGCGCGTCGACACCAGATGCTCGACGATACACTCGTGCTCGCCCAGCGGCTCGTCACTGCCATCTGTTGGCAGCGGCAGGAAACAGCAGGCGTCAGACGTGGCCGACTGGTGTCGCTTCCAGCAGATCCGGTGTGGACAGCTTTGTTTGACAAGGGGTACGGTCAAGTAAGAATCGGAAGACTAAGTGGAGTTGAGCACAAGAATGGCAGTATCTACATGAACAACATATTTATTGTAAGCTAAATGTATGATATTTGATGAGAGGACAATTATGAAGCCTCCTCTGAGCCACAATGACACGACCAAAAGGTGTTCGGCAGCAGCAATACGATACAGCGCTCACGTGGCCAAGGCGTGAGGCACCCGACACTGTATAGCCGATCATTAGCAGGCTGCAGAAACACATTGCAGCTCACGATACCGGTTATTGGTGCAGTAGATTTACTGAGCGTCGAGCCTGCTTACCCGACTGGGCGGCGAATCTCTCCAGGGCCGCGATCAGCGGCATTGCCACGGCATGGACCCCGGCGGCATGACTGCAGAAATACCTGACAACACAGTACACACTCAAAGATCAGATATCAGCGGCATTGCCACGGCATGGACTCCGGCGGCATGACTGCAGAAATACCTGACAACACACTCAAAGATCAGATATCAGCGGCATTGCCACGGCATGGACCCCGGCGGCATGACTGCAGAAATACCTGACAAGTGACAACACACTCAAAGATCAGATATCAGCGGCATTGCCACGGCATGGACCCCGGCGGCATGACTGCAGAAATACCTGACAAGTGACAACACACTCAAAGATCAGATATCAGCGGCATTGCCACGGCATGGACCCCGGCGGCATGACTGCAGAAATACCTGACAAGTGACAACACACTCAAAGTCAGATATCGAAGGAATAACTGTCAGCATATCTGGGTAGACGAGAGCTGAGACAATGCAAAACAAAAGTACAGCGACACACAAGACAGTAACACACTATAAAACTGCCAAAATGCGTGACCTCAATGTAAAACGACCCAAAGCCTGTCTATTGATAATAACCCCGACTTTAATTTCAGATAATTATCACGACAAACGACTCAATGATAAAGGAAAGCAAGCGATGTGTCCGACAACAATGTTTCGGTAAGAACGCTAAGCAGTCCTATATAAATACTAATGCTAATACAAAGGGATGTAAACAGTTTTTGATCCCTTTAGTACAAAGCTATATGTTGTTCTGTATGACTCGGACGCTATAGCCCGTGGCCCGGGCCATGTGGGGTCAGGTCAGGTCAGGTCAGGTCAGGTCAGGTCGGGTCGGGTCAGGTCAGGTCAGGTCAGGTCAGGTCAGGTCGGATCAGGTCAGGTCAGGTCAGGTCAGGTCAGGTCGGGTCAGGTCAGGTCGGGGCAGGTCAGGTCAGGTCAGGTCGGGTCAGGTCGGGTCGGGGCACTGACCTGCAGTCGGAGGCCGGGTCGCGGTGCAGTCTGATCTGTGCAGGCTCAGGTCAGGTCGGGTCAGGTCAGGTCAGGTCGGGGCACTGACCTGCAGTCGGAGGCCGGGTCGCGGTGCAGTCTGATCTGTGCAGGCTCAGGTCAGGTCGGGTCAGGTCAGGTCAGGTCGGGGCACTGATCTGGAGTCGGAGGCTGGGTCGCGGTGCAGTCTGATCTGTGCAGGCTCAGGTCAGGTCGGGTCAGGTCAGGTCAGGTCGGGGCACTGACCTGCAGTCGGAGGCTGGGTCGCGGTGCAGTCTGATCTGTGCAGGCTCAGGTCAGGTCGGGTCAGGTCAGGTCAGGTCGGGGCACTGACCTGCAGTCGGAGGCTGGGTCGCGGTGCAGTCTGATCTGTGCAGGCTCAGGTCAGGTCGGGTCAGGTCAGGTCAGGTCGGGGCACTGACCTGCAGTCGGAGGCTGGGTCGCGGTGCAGTCTGATCTGTGCAGGCTCAGGTCAGGTCGGGTCAGGTCAGGTCAGGTCAGGTCGGGCCAGGTCGGGCCAGGTCGGGCCAGGTCGGGCCAGGTCGGGCCAGGTCGGGCCAGGTCGGGCCAGGTCGGGCCAGGTCGGGCCAGGTCGGGCCAGGTCGGGCCAGGTCGGGCCAGGTCGGGCCAGGTCGGGTCAGGTCGGGTCAGGTCGGGTCAGGTCGGGTCGGGTCGGGTCGGGTCGGGTCGGGTCGGGTCGGGTCGGGTCGGGTCGGGTCGGGTCGGGTCGGGTCGGGTCAGGTCGGGTCGGGTCAGGTCGGGTCAGGTCGGGTCAGGTCAGATGACAATTGACGTACCTGCAGTCGGAGGCGGGGTCGCGGTGTAGCCTGACCGGTGACGTTATCGAGTGGTCGTCCTCGGCCGGCGCCAGCACCAGGTCTGGCTCCACGCTCTCATAGACGTACAGCGAGATGGCGGCCGGCTCCAGCGAGAAGCACGAGCTGTACCGCGACCAGGAGGCCTCCGAACCCGCCTGGGGGCAGAACAGGAGCTGAACTGAGGCCAGCAGGCCTCCGAACCCGCCTGGAGGCAGAACAGGAGCTGAACTGAGGCCAGGAGCCTCCGAACCCGCCTGGAGGCAGAACAGGAGCTGAACTGAGGCCAGGAGCCTCCGAACCCGCCTGGAGGCAGAACAGGAGCTGAACTGAGGCCAGGAGCCTCCGAACCCGCCTAAGGACAGAACAGGAGCTGAACTGAGGCCAGGAGCCTCCGAACCTGTCAACAGACAGACGAGACTGGGAAGTACATCAGAACAAGAGTTATACCAAAATCAGTAACCAGGTAAACCTTCCAGGCGACAGGGCAGACAGTACAGCAATACACTACAACGCAGAGGGGACAGAAAGCTTTAGAACTGCCACCAAGACTGCCGACCAGCTAGTTGTTTGCACTGTCCATTGCTCGTCTTACCCCGTCGTCGGCTTCATCGACGGTCCGGTCGAGCACTATGCAGTGGTAGAGCCGGGTGGGGGTGGCCACGACCAGGACGGCCGGCGAGCCGCCCACACACAGCAGGTCGCAGGCGTCCGTGCCATAGTTGTCGTCCGCTGCAGGGTGCATCGAGACGGGGCCCAGCACCTGGAACCGCTCCCTGGAAACAGACACGAAGGCAGGGTCAGCACAGGGGCAGTACCGGGTACCGGGTACCTTACCTTACCTTACCATACCTTGGGCAGAGTGGTAATACTCGTTCTCCAGAATTTCGAGGGAGAGACGTTTCACACCGCGCCCAGTATAATTGTATATCCAACTTATTAAAACTAAAAGCAAATCAAACGAATTAACTTTAAAAGGCTCAGAGTATTACCTTGTCGCCATGAAGTTGATACGGGTAATGTAGATATCGCCATTGCCTCTGAGAATGTACACTGGCAACGGCTCGTGTTCGTCCTGATGCTGATGGACCTGAAGAAAACAACAGAAAATCAAATACCCTTCGAGATCCATCGACTCTGGCAAAAACACCCACACCAACTGAACACAGAACAAGCAACTGAACACAACAACCAACTGAACACAACTGAACAACCAACTGAACACAGAACAAGCACACCCGCTACCTCTGCCACGACTGCGCCAGTCTCTAGTTGGCACCACTCCGATAGATGTCTCTGACCTGCACGTCGGGCGGCGGCGGCGGGGTCCGGTTTCCGAAGGCGAACGAGACGGCTACCTCTCCGAGGGAGCGTACGAACGAGGTTCCCGTGCGGCCGCTGAGGGAGGCCGAGTGGGTAGCTCCCAGGGCCAGCACCTGACTCGGAGCCTGCAGGTCCGCAGAGACATCGTACACTCTGCGGAAACAGGCAGGTTAGGGTCGGGGTAGAGGCAGGTCAGAGTCAGGTCAGGTCAGGTCAGAGTCAGGTCAGGTCAGAGTCAGGACAGTGGCAGGTCAGGGCAGGTCAGAGTCAGGTCAGGTCAGTGGCAGGTCAGGTCAGAGTCAGGTCAGGTCAGAGTCAGGTCAGGTCAGGTCAGAGTCAGGTCAGGTCAGAGTCCGGTCAGGTCAGAGTCAGGTCAGGTCAGTGGCAGGTCAGAGTCAGGTCAGGTCAGGTCAGGCCAGAGTCAGGTCAGAGTCAGGTCAGAGTCAGGTCAGGTCAGGCCAGAGTCAGGTCAGAGTCAGGTCAGGTCAGTGACAGGTCAGTGACAGGTCAGAGTCAGTCAGGTCAGAGTCAGGTCAGGTCAGTGGTAGGTCAGGTCAGGTCAGAGTCAGGTCAGGTCAGTGACAGGTCAGAGTCAGTCAGGTCAGGTCAGAGTCAGGCCAGGTCAGTGGCAGGTCAGTGGCAGGTCAAGTCAGGTCAGGTCAGAGTCAGTGGCAGGTCAGATCAGTGACAGGTCAGGTCAGTCAGGTCAGATCAGTGGCAGGTCAGGTCAGTCAGGTCAGGTCAGGTCAGAGTCAGGTCAGGTCAGGTCAGAGTCAGGTCAGGTCAGATTCAGGTCAGAGTCAGGTCAGAGTCAGATCAGTCAGGTCAGTCAGGTCAGTCAGGTCAGTCAGGTCAGGTCAGAGTCAGGTCAGGTCAGTGGCAGGTCAGGTCAGGTCAGGTCAGGTCAGGTCAGTCAGGTCAGTGGCAGGTCAGGTCAGGTCAGAGTCAGGTCAGGTCAGAGTCAGGTCAGAGTCAGGTCAGGTCAGCGTCAGGTCAGAGTCAAGTCAGGTCAGTGGCAGGTCAGGTCAGTGGCAGGTCAGGTCAGAGTCAGAGTCAGGTCAGAGTCAGGTCAGGTCAGGCCAGAGTCAGGTCAGGTCAGGTCAGTGACAGGTCAGAGTCAGAGTCAGGTCAGAGTCAGGTCAGGTCAGGCCAGAGTCAGGTCAGGTCAGTGGCAGGTCAGGTACCTGACTCGGAGTATGCAGGTCCGTAGAGAGACGACATATACCCTGCGGGGATATGACAACCTGCGGGGGCAATACGACGGGTCAGCGTCAGGTCAGCGTCAGGTCAGCGTCAGGTCAGCGTCAGGTCAGCGTCAGGTCAGCGTCAGGTCAGCGTCAGGTCAGCGTCAAGTCAGCGTCAGGTCAGCGGCAGGTCAGCGGCAGGTCAGAGTCAGTGTCGGGTCAGTATCAAAGACAGAGTCGGCGTCAGGTCAGCGTCAGGTCAGCGACAGGTCAGCGTCAGGTCAGCGTCAGGTCAGCGTCAGGTCAGCGTCAGGTCAGCGTCAGGTCAGCGTCAGGTCAGCGTCAGGTCAGCGGCAGGTCAGCGGCAGGTCAGAGTCAGTGTCGGGTCAGTATCAAAGACAGAGTCGGCGTCAGGTCAGCGTCAGGTCAGCGTCAGGTCAGCGACAGGTCAGCGTCAGATCAGCGTCAGGTCAGCGTCAGGTCAGCGTCAGGTCAGCGTCAGGTCAGCGTCAGGTCAGCGGCAGGTCAGCGGCAGGTCAGAGTCAGTGTCGGGTCAGTATCAAAGACAGAGTCGGCGTCAGGTCAGAGGTGGCGTCAACACTTTTCCAGAAATTATAAATACTGAAACGAAGAGGTAGAGACCAGACAACACCTGTCACAGGTTACGGTGCGCACAATTACAACACGGACGACCTGAATTGGAGGTCTAGCACTGCACATGCACTGACTAGTATTCACGGAATCCAACGCTCAGTCATCGCCGCTGACCTGAGGTCGCTGTATAAACAAAGCACCATCGCCGCTGACCTGAGGTAGTTGTCTGAGCAGAGCACCACCAGATGGCAGTCGCCGGGGGACTCGGGGTGCCATCGCACCTTGGTCACCCGCACGTGCTTGGTGCAGAGGAAGAACCGCTCCGCCACCTGGTGTGACCTGACCAGAAACACACACAGTTCTGTCAGTCACGTCAACACCATCAGAACCGGGATCGACCATTCTCACCGAGACACCGTGACGGCTAACAAGTACCGTGATAGTTTAGCCATGGCGATATATCTAGGTCCAGTGTCAGCCAGTATCAAATGGTGAATATGGGTATGCAATGGACCAAATGTAATGGCATAAAATAAAAAAATACTTCGCTTACAATCCATCACGCATTTGGAAAAAGTATGCAGTGACACAAGGGATGATTATCACATTTTAAGCCTCCCACATTCGAACATACTGTGTTCACTTTCATCTACTGCAGACATAAAAACGCTCGACTCTTTTTGGAAAAAAATATTAATCCGCACCCCGCTGGGCCTCTTAGTTTTCCACGCCCGGCTTGGGGTGTTTGAAACTTTTTCCCTTCGAACTCGGTTCCTATGAGGAATAGGCAAAATAAAAAAAATGTTGTTCAATAGCTCGTCAAAAGTTATGTCGAAACTATTTCGGTCATTTTTGGCTCAGGTTAATATTAAGGTCACCAGAGGTCATCAAAGGTCAAATTTCCAAATTTAAGGACTTTGCTCCAGAGACCCCAAACATATTGGAAACTATGATAGCTAAGAACAAAAAAAAACAATAGAAAGCTTTTGAAAAATGCAATCGTTGGTGCAACCCTAGGTGTAAACTCCCACATAACACACCCATGTGGTTACCACATGGGCTTAATATGGGCTACGTGGGCTCACATGGACATGGAAATGTACATGGTTTTGATGTATTTTGGGCATGGAAATGCAAATGCACATGAGATAGGCATGGGTCCCATATGGGTTTAGGTGGGCGCACGTGAACATGGGAATGACATGGACATACCCATGTGTGCCCCGCGTGGGTCTAAGGAGGTTAGGAGGCCTTGCGCTAGCCCATATGGTAACCATGCAGACACGTCTTCCAAAACCATGTGGGCACCATGTGGGAAAGGTGGGCTAGCCCACATGGTTACCATGTGGTTACCATGTATCTGTGTTATGTGGGTTTGAGCTCAGGTCATATTTTAGGCTGCAGAGGTCATCACAGGTCACGCTGTTTTTGGTCAGAAAGTTTTTCGTCCATAACTTTTTACCTAATAAAGAACGACAATATTTTTCACGTCATTGTCTTTGTCTTGCCAAGGCACTTCGAAGCATATTCATGTTAACCGGGTAAGGTCAACTTCAAAATTTCACCTCCGGTCAAGGTCAAGTGGTGTCCCACGAAGGTAATGTTGCATTTTTGGAGACGTGTCTCGACGAGAGGTGTCAGTTCCACCTCTCTGTCTTCATTATGTCGAGAGACGACGTGATAGTGACCTCAGATGACCTCGGCTGACTCTGTAGGGGTCACTGAGCAAAAATTGCACCGGAGTCATCAATAATGACCTATGATCAATTCAGTTTAACCCTTGTTTGAGACTTGGCATAATTACGAAATAACAATACAAATGACTTGAGTCTCAATAGATCGGAAAATAGTCGAAAAAAGTGTCACTATATTTCGGCACAAACCTTCATCAGGTGACTGAGGGCAATTCGCCTGCGAAAACTACAACACACAAAATATCGCGAACGTGATACCTATTTTACAAGTACTTTGAAGTAGCTAATATTACAAGACACACAACCTATCATATAAGACACACATAACGTAGCACGTAATGAACAAAACATAATCACAAGTACTGAATAATATGAAACAAAACATCAAAGCCGTATGCCAAGCAAACTTCTGAAGACTATCAATGAATACAATTTGATCCTAAATAAATTTAGATACACCGATGCGAATTCAGGATAAACTACATACATACATAGGGTCATTACGTTGTTGCGAAATGTATGTATGACATACATAGGGTCATACATACATTTCGCAACAACGGGGCTGCCCATCCAAACTCATCTTTAACATGGTAAAAGAGGTCAAGGGGAGACATAAGTACGGGACTACACCGGGACAAACCAACGCACAGACAAACAAGACAAAAAAACAAACCGGACCGAACATATATAACTTCGCCGTTCGTTGACGATGAACTTTACAGGAAGGTCGAACGGATAGTACGCGCCAGCGGCCTTCCTTTTAAAGTGTCATGGGTCAACAAGGGGTCACTTAAACGACAACTCACCAGGACCGACCTACGAGGACCAACTTGTCCCATCAAACGTGGTGTATGCATTCCCTGTAAGTCTGGCTTTGATCAAACTTGTGCGACCAACAACGCAGTTTATCAAGTCAGCTGCAACCTTTGCCCAGCCACATACGTGGGGAATGCATACGCCCCGTCAGAGAAAGGCTCTTTGACCACCGCCGCGCTGCGTTCAGGCAGGACATCAACAACTCTGTTGAGCTTCACTTTCAATCCCAGCACGGTTATGATGTCATTCCTGAAGTTCCGATAACGGGGACAATATTATGTAAGTGCCACGGCCATGTTGAACGTAAAGTAAAGGAAACCATGTTTATTCGAGACCTCAAACCTGTCATGAGCAAAAATGTAGCGAGCTGGCCACTTCTGAGCTAGTAAGCAGTCTGGCACTGACGTAACATGGACCTCCAAGTGTAGTTTATCCTGAATTCGCATTGGTGAATCTAAATTTATTTAGGATCAAATTGTATTCATTGATAGTCTTCAGAAGTTTGCTTGGCATACAGCTTTGATGTTTTGTTTCATATTATTCAGTACTTGTGATTATGTTTTGTTCATTACGTGCTACGTTATGTGTGTCTTGTATGATAGGTTGTGTGTCTTGTAATATTAGCTACTTCAAAGTACTTGTAAAATAGGTATCACGTTCGCGATATTTTGTGTGTTGTAGTTTTCGCAGGCGAATTGCCCTCAGTCACCTGATAAAGGTTTGTGCCGAAATTTAGTGACGCTTTTTTCGACTATTTTCCGAACTATTGAGACTCAAGTCATTTGTATTGTTATTTCGTAATGACCTATGATAGCATGATCTAGAAGGAATGGGCTGCTCTGATGTGCATCCTCAGAATAAAAAGCATTTGCATATTTTCCCATTGACTTGTAATGGGGAGGTCACGAAATTGACCCGACCTTAGGTCACCGATATACAAATCCGAGATATACGAATTGTATGTACTTATAAGTTATAACCTCATGAAATCCTGTAAGTTTCACATCATTCCGTCAAACACTCTGGCTGTGACACGACTGCAATTTGTTGGAGGTAGGGTCACTAGACCTGACCTGAGATGACCTCGGGTCAAAAATTTCAGAAAACTTGCGCAAAGGATGGGAATGATGAGGTGAGCGCAAACAAAAACTCAGGATGATGTTCAAACACCCCCAGCAGGGCGCGGGTTAACAAAACGTGTAATGCAAAACCACATTTCCAGTGACCATTTCTTGCCCTGCGCCAGCTGGCTTATTTGGTTTCTTATCAAAATGTGAAACTAACGGAAGTTTCAACGTCCAATTGAACTAAATCCCGAACAGCCTGTAGGTCTTTCACTTGTTGTTTGAGTGAATGAAGCGGCCAGTTCTGCCCTTGGCTCCTCCCACTCGGGTGACCCGACTGACCTGTCGCCGTGTCAGTTCAGCCGGTAACACCGACACGCCTCGGGTGACTCGACTGACCTGTCGCCGTGTCAGTCCAGCCGGTAACACCGACACGCCTCGGGTGACCCGACTGACCTGTCGCCGTGCCAGTCCAGCCGGTAACACCGACACGCCTCGGGTGACCCGACTGACCTGTCGCCGTGCCAGTCCAGCCGGTAACACCGACACGCCAGGGAGGATTGACTTGCCGTGATGAGGATATGGGTTTGACATGGAGAACATAACTGTTAGTTATTGGCTATCGTAGAATGAACTATTTGCACTGCCCTTCAATGTGTATGGGGAGGTTGAAGGGAGGTAGGTCTATGTGAAATTCACTTCAATGTCTGTACTAGGCACTAGCGCATTCCGTTACATTGGTCATGCCGCGGGATGGCAAAGAACGCACTACGCATGCGTCTGAATGTTGAGCTGTTCTCCCCTGTTGGCGTATGCAAAACATACACGTTGCGCACCGAGCTCACTGTTCAGGGTCCCCTGAAGTAACGGCATCAAGCGTCAGTGTCAAATGAAGTCGAATTACGAGTGGAAGAAGGCATGCTATGCGTATGCAAATCATAATACTATTGCCAACAGTGCCGATCCGATAACCATTCAGCCCCCCCCCCCTTCCAAAGTATTTGTTTTCTTCTGAATCCACTTAAAGTTACGCATAGAGTCTGACCGGCAACACATGCCACTTGGCGCCAGCCATGTTGGAGTACTGGTGATCCAAGTTCCAGCCGCAGGTAAACCTGTTACGGGGCGCGGACTATCCACATTCCACATCTGCAGCATACATTATCTCTCAACGTACGTCCCTTAATTCCATCATATCCGCCCGGCGCAAACAATGGAGCATTTTTGCGCCGTCTGATGTCATAATATTGCCAGTTCAGAGATCAACCCAGACTCATCAACGTGCTTGATAAACTGAAGAGCCCGCACCAAAATGAGTCTGCTCATAATCTTCGGAATTAAAAGCATCAGGCGCCATCAAGACGGGGCTCAAAACAAAGCAGCTCCGACGAGGCCCGATGAATACGACCGGGGCCAACTTTCCCAGACGGCTCTTCGAATGTTGCACTGCGGCCGGGAATATTACCCTTCATCCTAGGGGAAGTTACGTCATTATCATTACGGTCGCCGGCCCGGCTAAAATATTGGACTGTTGGCATTTGCATCTGCTTCCGTCTCCTTCGGCTGCCTCCCAGCTCGGGCTTAATCCCCATAGACAAAGGAAACATCCCATCTCACGATAAATTACACTCGTATCGATTACACGTTATGGGCAGGATTAAACAGATACATTAGAATATGCAAATCAAAGGGGAGGAACAGCTCGCCCGGTTATGCCGAGTTTTTATGATTTTTCGAATGGTTAACACTGAGATGTTTTCATTAAATGGCACATAAATTCCGCACGGCCTGAAGAAGGGCATTTGCCGATTACGCTGTGTGGATGATGCATGGCGGAAAAGGGTGTGCGAATCGTTCCTTTGCATACAATTTCATCAGCTTTGTTTTGTGTGCGCCGCCGGTTTTCTGGCGGGGCAGGGCGGGGCGGGGCGGGGCCGGCGGGAGGTGGGTGTATCAGCTGACACCGACTGACGGTTAACGAAGCGACGAGACCCTTCCTCAGGGCAGGCTCTAGGCTAGCATAGCGACGAGACCCTTCCTCAGGGCAGGGTCTAGGCTAACATAGCGACGAGACCCTTCCTCAGGGCAGGCTCTAGGCTAACATAGCGACGAGACCTTTCCTCAGGGCAGGCTCTAGGCTAACAGAGCGACGAGACTCTGCCTCAGGGCAGACACGGCTCCGGCCTCAGGGCAGGCTCTAGGCTAACATAGCGACGAGACCCTTCCTCAGGATGTCTCCCACCCCATAGCAAAACCCGAACAACACACGGCGGCGCCTTCAGCCACTCACAGGTGACGTCTTCAGCTCACGCGGCGGCGCCTTCAGCCACTCACAGGTGACGTCTTCAGCTCACGCGGCGGCGCCTTCGGCCACTCACAGGTGACGTCTTCAGCTCACGCGGCGGCGCCTTCAGCCACTCACAGGTGACGTCTTCAGCTCACGCGGCGGCGCCTTCAGCCACTCACAGGTGACGTCTTCAGCTCACGCGGCGGCGCCTTCAGCCACTCACAGGTGACGTCTTCAGCTCACGCGGCGGCGCCTTCAGCCACTCACAGGTGACGTCTTCAGCTCACGCGGCGGCGCCTTCAGCCACTCACAGGTGACGTCTTCAGCTCACGCGGCGGCGCCTTCAGCCACTCACAGGTGACGTCTTCAGCTCACGCGGCGGCGCCTTCAGCCACTCACAGGTGACGTCTTCAGCTCACGCGGCGGCGCCTTCAGCCACTCACAGGTGACGTCTTCAGCTCACGCGGCGGCGCCTTCAGCCACTCACAGGTGACGTCTTCAGCTCACGCGGCGGCGCCTTCAGCCACTCACAGGTGACGTCTTCAGCTCACGCGGCGGCGCCTTCAGCCACTCACAGGTGACGTCTTCAGCTCACGCGGCGGCGCCTTCAGCCACTCACAGGTGACGTCTTCAGCTCACGCGGCGGCGCCTTCAGCCACTCACAGGTGACGTCTTCAGCCCACACGGCGGCGCCTTCAGCCACTCACAGGTGACGTTGGAGACGCGAACTGAGTGACAGATCTTCAGAAGAGATCTCAGAAATACGCTATTACATAATGATCTCGTGGCAAGTTGGCTATGGTCCACAAATAGAGATATCTCGGCAACCAGAATGTACCCCATGTCATCCCCTGAAGCAAGAAGCGCCATGTTGATAAAGTTCTGACCTGTGTCCGTCACTCATTGGATACATGACAATCTTTTGGCCACCTTCACAACTGACGGCACCTTCACAACTGACAGGTGAGCCGACACAGGGGTATCCAAGTTGGAAATGCCAAATAGAAACTCGCATTAACTTCGATTGCATGCAATCTTATGAAATATTTACCTGCGTGATGACTGAATAGTACTGGGTCGCATTTGATGAGCCTTACAATCCCTTTACGCATTCAAACGTTCAAAATATTTCATTTTATAATGAGCAATGATGGTATTTCGTAGAGTCCTTTGGAGCCACAGCGTACACCATACCACCACATCGTCATCTTCTCCAAACATCGCCGTGCCACACCCCAGCTCGGCGCTGCGTGGTATAGTGGGAGTAGCGGGAGTGTTTTCCTCCGCTCACAGCTGTCGTCGGCACACCGCCTGCGGCCGCCAGGAGCCGCCAGCGGCCGCCAGCAGCCGCCAGCAGCAGTCAGCAGCCGCCAAAACACCCGGCCGACACGCCGATATTTTGCATATTTAACAGCTCGCACGTATCGCGAATAATATATCAATCCTAACGGTCTGATTTTAATACGTCGGCCGGAAATTGGCGGCGGATTTGGGCGCGGTTTATCGGCGCACGGCAGTAATGAAAACCGATGACGAGCTGGCGATCAGCGCGCACAATTACCGTCAGGGCGGCAAAAAATATGAATATGACGGCGCGCGGCATTATTGATAAAGGCGCCGCCCGCCGCGGGAAATTGCCAGTGGCTGGCTGGGTGTGGTGAAGGGGTGGGACGGGTGGGACGGGGTGGGACGGGGTGGGACGGGGTGGGACAGGGTGGGACGGGGTGGGACGGGGTGGGACGGGACGGGACGGGGTGGGACGGGACGGGATGGGATGGGACGGGACGGGACGGGACGGGACGGGACGGGACGGGACGGGACGGGACGAGACGAGACGGGACGGGACGGGACGGAACGGGACGGGACGGGACGGGACGGGACGGGACGGGACGGGACGGGACGGGACGGGACGGGACGGGACGGGACGGGACGGGACGGGGTGGGACGGTACAGGATGAGGTGGGACGGGTGGGACGGGGTGGGACGGGACGGGACGGGGAGGCAGAGGGTGGGTGGAGGACGGGAGGTGCGAGGATCGGATAAAGCGCAGGTCGGGACGGGTGAGGGCACACACCACATTGACAGACAGGTGTGTATGGACGGGTGATTAGTCAACACCCATCCACTGATGACTGATGACTGATGACTGATGAGTGATGACTGATGACTGATGACTGATGACTGATGACTGATGACTGATGACTGATGACTGATGACTGATGACTGATGACTGATGACTGATGACTGATGACTGATGACTGATGACTGATGAGTGACAGTTCATAGCGGTTGGATGATCCATTCAGTGATCTCGGCCTAAATTATGGTACAAAGTCCCATCTTTCACTCGTGTAACGAACAGACAGGTGAGCCGATCCCGAAAACGGATTCCGGGATCTGATCCCTACGATCTGGATCCCGGATCCACTGGGATCATAGATCCACCTTCACTTTTTCCGAGGGATCCATTGGGATCCAGGCTCCTAGAATTGCTTTGGAGCTGGGGTGCGGAGTGGAAAATTCTGACTAAAAATAAGTATAAAGAGTGGAAAATTAAACCAAAAAGCATATGTACCAGGCTTTATCACCCAATTACTTGCTCACCAAAATTAGTTATTACCTATGCCAATTCTTACCTGTCTTTCCATCCACAGGCGCTGTTCCTATCATTACATCCATAAATCAGTATTATATTTCCAATTATCCAATACATTTTAAAATAAGGAGTGGAAAATTCACAGTAAAACTCAGGAAAAAGAGTGGAAAAATAGTATCTATAGGGTGTCATTTTCCACCCAAATTTCCCAATGCTAGGACACTGTAATGGGATCATAGATCCGCATTCAAAATTGCTCCAGCGATCCACTGGGATCCGAGATCTTGACACCGCTTCGTATAGAAATCCATCGGGATCCCAGATACACCAATATGAAGATCGGTATTTTTGTAGGCTTTAATTTAAATTATCATTGTTAATACTGTTAATTGATTTGTTTAGTATAGTCGTATATCTTTTGTTAGATTTTGTCAAGAAATACCATAATTATGCATAATATTTACGTTGGATCCTGTCGGCTTCAAGCTCCATTGGGATCATATATCCACATTCATTTTAATCACGGGATCCTGTGGGATCCGAGATCCGTTGCCAAATTGTGTTGAGGGATCCACTGGGATCCAATATCCATTGTTACATTTGTCGTCAGATCTGTCAGGATCATAGATCCATCATTGGATTTTGTGGACAAGTTCTGATGACCCAGGTTCGGTCGGATCCATGATCCGAACCCGTGATCTATGCACGGTTGCACACGTCTGAATTGCCAAGCCTGCCTCCGCTGATAAAGAAGGTGCAGCACCTCCGGGCTGCTGTCACAGCCCTCTCTGCTCACCCCATCCCCCGGGCGGCGGCGGCCGGGGGCGGCCGGGCAGACCGCTATACCCCGGTACACCCCAGCCGTGCCCCGCCGCCCGCCGCCAGCCACTCCTCGCTCCCCGGGGTCGTCATCTGACACGGACCCGTATGGAAATGTCTGACAAAAATCCAATTGTCGCGCGCCGCCGGTCCGTTCGGCGCCAACTCGTCCCGTGGGTGCCGCCGCCTCCCGGTCGCTTCATCAAACGGCGGAGGGTTTGAATATGCATGAGGGCCGAGTTGGCGCTAATCAAATCTGTTTACTTTTGACTTTGCCGGCGGCCCGATGGCGCGTCGACAGGCGCTAAAAATGGCGCCGACCCGCGCCACTGCGCCCCCGTGTGTGGGGGCAGAGATATGCAGCCGCTGCCGCAGAGGGTGGGTAACGGGAGGCTACACTGAACAAAAAAACACCCTTAAGTGTGTGTGGCCAAAATGCAAGCCCTGGAATTCCCGTCGAACACCCTTTTTTGATACCGATCGACACCTATAACGGCATTTGTGGGGTGTACAACGTTCCGGTCAACACCTTCGAGGGTGTCGCTGGGGTGTCCGACACCGCCGATATCCCTGATAAATTTCCACGGGATTTGTCTTTGTTTCGGCCTAGAGTCAGAACACAGGACACTCGGAGACGGGGAGTGCAGCTGAGTGGCGGTCAGCTGGCTCGGAGACGGGGAGTGCAGCTGAGTGGCGGTCAGCTGGCTCGGAGATGGGCTACCACTTGGCAGTGTAGTTTGTTGCATCGATATATTGTGAACATGGACCATGTCAGTGGATTCGTCCAATAGGTACCGAACTGTGAAGAACTTGTTCACTTACTTCGTTGGGAAGCCGACAATGTAAGCGTTATTCACAAAGCAAATGAAAACATGCTCTCGGAAGACTTCGTAACGAAATTGAGTGAAAACAGGAATGCACCAGAAACAGAACAACCGAACAAGTGCAAGCGATAAACAATAAACATGTGACGACGAGTCGGATCCCGATAATTTCAGTTACAATGCAAGGGATGTCGATACCCACCAGATACAAGCATAGGCGTCGGAAGTGGTGTTGCAGGGGTGACAGCTGCCACACCAACTTTGGAACTGGTGTGGCGGTGCCACACCAACTTTCCAGTCACCCATATACACTCGGTCTCCGAAATCCAAGCAAATATATGTACGAGCGCGATTTGTAGATGGCATGGTAGCCTTGTATTCTGCCGGGAATCCATGTATTTACGTTGTTTCTAACCTGAGTCAAGTATTTCCCAGTTTCAACGATCATTACAACTAAAAAATCACATGAATCGTTGTTATAGGTACACGAGCTTGTGCGGTGCCGCGAAAGAAGCGTCGTGACATTCTCAGTTTATGTTGGACCTTACTGATGGTATAATGGTCTGATGGTTTACCCTGACGGTTTGATCGTTTTTCCTGAAGTTCTCATCGTCTGATATGGCTTACCCTTATGGTCTGACGGCGTGCATTATGGTCTGATGGTTACCTAATCATGATCACTGGTGGCGGAACGGAGATGGGGGGGGGGGGGGGCACCGGGCCACGGTGCCCCCTAAAATTGGAAAATTAATACACTAACCCTATGTCGTTGACTGCAAAGAAAAGGCTCAGACAGCCCCTTAACTGACAACTTTCTGCCGCTCCTGCTCATGATCGTTGGAGAGGACATATTTCTAGCAAACACGCACAGTGGCCACAAGTGGCAGCGAGGCCCAAGTGGGATTTTGGTGGGCAAGGTGGACTAAGCTGGGCAGTGTGCTATAGCTGGGCAAGAAGAAGGCCTGAAGGTGGGCCCCATATTAGATGTACAAGATTAAACTTTTAATTGTAATACATTTGTTTCATGAATTAACTTCACCAAAATAGTCTGCCTTCTTGTAAACAAATTTTAGGATACAAAAAAACAGTAATTTGATTGGTGGATTTATGCTGGACCAGTGTTCTGAAAACCATAAATTTGGGTGGAAAATGACACCTAAATGAAATCTTTTTCACCTCGCAAAAAAAAATCGTCAAGCCGGGTTTTCACCTCCCATAGTCATGAATTCGAATGTCGGGTGACCATTGTGTGTGAATCAACACCATTATTTAAACTGATGTTTAATTTAGTATACATACATGCCATTTTATAGAAAAGACAGCAGACTTTTAAAAAAAACATGAAATACCGTGAACAAACATGCATAAATACTTGGTTACCTTGGCAGAGGATTATCGTGAAAATACGTTGTGTTACATACGGTTCGCAATTTAGTAGCCTCGTAAAAGGTGAGGTAAAAACGATGTCGATTGACACACTGGTGGATCTTAACGCCAATATCATAATCAACTGATCGGCCGCAGAAATGGGTGCCTACAATTATTAGAGCAATCGATTATCTATGTTTTTGCGAACATCCATCAACAACTTTCGCCGAAATCTGGATTAAAATGCTGCAATGGATTAAAATGCTGCTGCCGGAATATATGTAATGGATTAAAATACTGCTCTGTCGGGTTACAGGGAGATATTAACCTTTTGTGTTTTGTTAGCAACAATGTATTTGGCTACCGTTATGGTATTAAAATGATGTGATCTAAATTTAAGAATTAAATACAATTATTCCCTAATTCAAAGTGGTAAGTTTGGGAAAATTAATGATCGGTATTTTCCTTCCACTATTGGAAAGCGCAACATCTGGCGCTGTTGCATCAATCTGTTCAACGTTGTTGAATGGGCACTTATAAACAAATCGCCGACACTAAATAAGTCGCCGTCCGGTGCCAAGCTAAACTGCCGATTTCAATGCACTTTTTCAAATGATTGTTCATAAAAGTTTGGCACATATTCGCAAAAGATAGAGTGCAGGAAACATATTGCATACCTTCATGATAAATAGCAATGCGCAGGGAGGCTAATTTACTGAATTCGTTACCGAGTACTTGCCGAGTACCGACCGATATAAGCGTGGATCGCTTATCGGTATGAAACTGTCAATATCTTTCGGTAGGAATGTTTATATGCAAAATGTGATGAATTTACATCATATTTTGGCCTCGACTATCGATTTCAGGTGCCTACTCCATTGTTGTGGAAAAAGGTGATTATCTCCCTTTAAACCCGCGCACTGGGCACTTGGTTACCTTGGCAGAGGATTATCGTGAAAACAGTTCGTGTTCGGGCTTTGCGCCGAACACGAACTGCAGGGGGGGTTGATTTCCGCCCCCCCCCCCCCTGAGATCTCGAAAACCACGCTACGTGGCAAGACGCGAAAAACGGCATTTGATAGCTTGATACATGTTCTATCGAAAGTATTTCAGTATTGTTTTAGGTCAGGTCAAAATTGAGGTCACCAGAGGTCATCAAAGGTCAAATTTTCCAGTTTTTCCTGTTTTAGGACATCGCTCCAGAAATTCCCATATATCTCAGAAACTATGCTAGTTAGAAACAAACCGGAAAAAAGCAAACGCCAGCAAGTGAAATTTGCAATCGCTAAGGTGTCCTCAAATTTGATCTCAGGTCAATATTTGAGGCTCCAGAGGTCAAAAAAGGAAAAAAATGAAGTTTTTTGCTAAATCGTTTTTCGCTATTACCTTTTTATGTAATAAAGATAACGGAAAACTGTTGACGCCATTGTGTTTATCTTGTCAAGGCGCTTTGAATGATGTACATGGTGACCTTGTTAAGTTAACCCGCGTTTTTTCGCTATCTTTGAAAAACCTGAGGGGGGGGGGGCGGAAATCAACCCCCCAGCAGTGCGCGGGTTAAGACTGCTGTGCAGACTTTGCTTTTCCACATTTGGGAATTTGAAAATAGACCATTTGGGAATTGGTCATCTTCGTGGTGTAAAGATTATGTCAGTCATACATCTGATGTGCAGGTATCCTACAAATCGACGGATATGACTGTTGTCATTTGTTTACATACCTACCTGTGATTTTTCTTCTCCAGCTACTGGACTATTGCACCATTAAAGGCGCAACCAGAGCGGGGGGGGGGCAGGATCTAGGACCCCTTTTTAGAGACGAAGTGCACGTTTCCGTACTCTTTTCCGAAAAATAAGCAAAACATTGGCACGGGACCCCCTTTTTCGACCCGGGACCTCCCTTTGCCAATTCCTGGTTGCGTGCCTGTGCACCATTGCGCTTGCCTTTGCCACACCAACTTGAAATAGGTTCCTACGCCCTTGGATACAAGGTCTTCTGATAGACAGAACAAGACTTAATCCATAAGGCTTCATGTAGATTTGCTCAAAGTTGGAAAACAACCCCGCCCGCCATTCACCGGCCGAACACGGCGATGTCCCGGTGTGAATTTAACCAGTACCCGAAGCAGGTTACGTAGCACCAAAGTAGTCATGTGCACATGGCTAATGCGTTGGCATTGCAGGCTCTGATAGATCCACAAGTCCAAAAACAATGACAGGAATGACACCAGAAAGGAGAGTAGCGCTATTTTGCTGAAAAATGCAACATCTCGTCAATATGCCATCGTTGAACGGCTGTAAGATTAAATTTTATAAACACTATATTATCACAAAATATGGGAAAACCGCTAAGTTAAGAAAACCGCAACATCCAATGATAAAGCATATCGAAGGATAATTTGAATCCAAATTTGCCTGTACGTAAGAGGTAATCCACAGAAAGACATTTTCGTACCCAATGCAATATTCTCTGCAGTAAATATGAGTGTTTGAGCGGTGCATTCGCATACAAATGAACAGCGATCCTACCTAAGTTCACAGTTCCCTGCCACCAAAGCTGCCCTATCAAGGAGTTATAAAACCTGTTTGAAATGGCCTGAAACTGGAATCGCAACTGATAGTACATCCTGTAGTAAGAAAAGAACACAAAACACCCCACCACACGATCCACGACTAGGCCTCGAAAACGACGGAATCCTGCTTCCCGTTACCTGTGCCTGTCCCCACGGGCAACTCATCCGTAACACCATCTTTCTCAAAAAGCCCACAGTCGAGGCAAACAATACCGACTGAGCCATCTCGGCGGCTGATACGATACGAAGCCAGCCCTGAGGGACCTGTAGACACACGTATCATCGCACGCTCCGAGAAACAACGCGCCTCGAGCCAGCAGCAGCGCGACCTAGCAGCAGCGCGACCCTGCACCCGCCTCTCCTCCGTCCCCAGGAGCATCACCCTTACCAAGCCTCGACCCAGCAGCAGCGCGACCCTGCACCCGCCTCTCCTCTGTCTCCAGGAGGATCGAGACCACCCTGACGGAGCCTCGACCCAGCAGCAGCGCGACCCTGCACCCACCTCTCCTCCGTCCCCAGGAGGATCGAGACCACCCTGACGGAGCCTCGACACAGCAGCAGCGCGACCCTGCACCCACCTCTCCTCCGTCCCCAGGAGGATCGAGACCACCCTGACGGAGCCTCGACCCAGCAGCAGCGCCACCCTGCACCCACCTCTCCTCCGTCCCCAGGAGGATCGAGACCACCCTGACGGAGCCTCGACCCAGCAGCAGCGCGACCCTGCACCCACCTCTCCTCCGTCCCCAGGATCATCGAGAGCACCCTGACGGAGCCTCGACCCAGCAGCAGCGCGACCCTGCACCCGCCTCTCCTCCGTCCTCGGGAGGATCGAGACCACCCTGACGGAGCCTCGACCCAGCAGCAGCGCGACCCTGCACCCACCTCTCCTCCGTCTCCAGGAGGATCGAGACCACCCTGACGGAGCCTCGACCCAGCAGCAGCGCGACCCTGCACCCACCTCTCCTCCGTCCCCAGGAGGATCGAGACCACCCTGACGGAGCCTCGACCCAGCAGCAGCGCCACCCTGCCCCCACCTCTCCTCTGTCTCCAGGAGGATCGAGACCACCCTGACGGAGCCTCGACCCAGCAGCAGCGCGACCCTGCACCCACCTCTCCTCCGTCCCCAGGAGGATCGAGACCACCCTGATGGAGCCTCGACCCAGCAGCAGCGCGACCCTGCACCCACCTCTCCTCCGTCCCCAGGAGGATCGAGACCACCCTGACGGAGCCTCGACCCAGCAGCAGCGCGACCCTGCACCCACCTCTCCTCCGTCCCCAGGAGGATCGAGACCACCCTGACGGAGCCTCGACCCAGCAGCAGCGCGACCCTGCACCCACCTCTCCGCCGTCCCCAGGAGGATCGAGACCACCCTGACGGAGCCTCGACCCAGCAGCAGCGCGACCCTGCACCCACCTCTCCCCCGTCCCCAGGAGGATCGAGACCACCCTGACGGAGCCTCGACCCAGCAGCAGCGCGACCCTGCACCCACCTCTCCTCCGTCCCCAGGAGGATCGAGACCACCCTGACGGAGCCTCGACCCAGCAGCAGCGCGACCCTGCACCCACCTCTCCTCCGTCCCCAGGAGGATCGAGACCACCCTGACGGAGCCTCGACCCAGCAGCAGCGCGACCCTGCACCCACCTCTCCTCTGTCTCCAGGAGGATCGAGACCACCCTGACGGAGCCTCGACCCAGCAGCAGCGCGACCCTGCACCCACCTCTCCTCTGTCTCCAGGAGGATCGAGACCACCCTGATGGAGCCTCGACCCAGCAGCAGCGCGACCCTGCACCCACCTCTCCTCCGTCCCCAGGAGGATCGAGACCACCCTGACGGAGCCTCGACCCAGCAGCAGCGCGACCCTGCACCCACCTCTCCTCCGTCCCCAGGAGGATCGAGACCACCCTGACGGAGCCTCGACCCAGCAGCAGCGCGACCCTGCACCCGCCTCTCCTCCGTCTCCAGGAGGATTGAGACCACCCTGACGGAGCCTCGACCCAGCAGCAGCGCGACCCTGCACCCGCCTCTCCTCCGTCTCCAGGAGGATCGAGACCACCCTTACCAAGCCTCGACACAGCAGCAGCGCGACCCTGCACCCACCTCTCCTCTGTCTCCAGGAGGATCGAGACCACCCTTACGGAGCCTCGACCCAGCAGCAGCGCGACCCTGCAGCAGCCTCTCCTCCGTCCCCAGGAGGATCGAGACCACCCTGACGGAGCCTCGACCCTGCAGCAGCGCGACCCTGCAGCAGCCTCTCCTCCGTCCCCAGGAGGATCGAGACCACCCTGACGGAGCCTCGACCCTGCAGCAGCGCGACCCTGCAGCAGCCTCTCCTCCGTCCCCAGGAGGATCGAGACCACCCTGACGGAGCCTCGACCCAGCAGCAGCGCGACCCTGCAGCAGCCTCTCCTCCGTCCCCAGGAGGATTGAGACCACCCTGACGGAGCCTCGACCCAGCAGCAGCGCGACCCTGCACCCGCCTCTCCTCCGTCCCCAGGAGGATTGAGACCACCCTGACGGAGCCTCGACCCAGCAGCAGCGCGACCCTGCAGCAGCCTCTCCTCCGTCCCCAGGAGGATCGAGACCACCCTGACGGAGCCTCGACCCAGCAGCAGCGCGACCCTGCAGCAGCCTCTCCTCCGTCCCCAGGAGGATCGAGACCACCCTGACGGAGCCTCGACCCAGCAGCAGCGCGACCCTGCAGCAGCCTCTCCTCCGTCCCCAGGAGGATTGAGACCACCCTGACGGAGCCTCGACCCAGCAGCAGCGCGACCCTGCAGCAGCCTCTCCTCCGTCCCCAGGAGGATTGAGACCACCCTGACGGAGCCCAGCTGAAGCAAACCCTCAGCAGCCAGCGTCAAACCATCGACCGACCTCCCCGAGCCGTGCAGGGCTGATCAGCCGTGATCAGCCCCCCCCCCCCCCGTGTAACGACACCCCCTCCCCAATGACGTCACTGCGTGTAACAAATCGCTGGCGGCGCTCCGGCGTCCCGCGGGTGGCGGCGCGCCCGCGGAAGGGTTACATTTTTACAGACAAAAGACATAAACGAGCCGGAGGGGAGTGTTTGAATATTCACAAACGGGATAAATAAGAAATAAATGGAATCAATGGCCTAGAGTGATTGACTGCCACGGAGACTGCGTCGAGGGGCCGTCGAGGGGGTTCTGATAGGCGGGAGGGGGGGGGGGGGGGGGGGGAGGGCGGGAGAGGTCGGGTAACGAGCAGAGGGCTAGTCATCGGGTATCGCGGTGTCCCGGACGCCACCGCCGCCGCCGAGGAGATATCCCGCCGCCGCTGCGGTGATACGTACTATATATTTTTTGGGTGTATCGACGTATCGACGCCGATACTTTTGGCGATACCAAACGGGCTTAAGCCGATACATTGCCGATACTTACCTCAAGCCCCACTCGCAATCGTCAAAAAAACAACACTTGGTATGCATAAAGTAGTGTCTGAAATAGTTAATATTCTGAATCAGAAATGCTAAAAACTGCTAGAGGTACGTTGTTTTCATGATGGCCGGTTGATTGTAAGTATCGTGTTGGAGATAGGAAGTACTAAATGCGTACAGTAAAGTCGGAAATCAGTTAATCCCTACTGTTTGACTTTGTATTTGTATAGCTCACTAGCGCTGATACCGCTGCCGATACTAATTTGAGCCGTGCCGATACCATGTCGATACAGCAAGACTTTGCCGATACCAATACCAAGCCCCCCCCCAAAAAAAAATCCATCCCTCATAGGTACAGTACCGACAAACAGGCGCTTGACAAAAGTCAAGGTCAAGTCACAAAAGGTCACTATGTGCAAAATATCTACGAAAATCATGCAACACTTGTTTTATGGGTTATTTTCCAAGTATAATTCGATAGTGATAGTCATTTTACCACCTGACTTTATTTACGTGAAGTTAGTCTCAAGTTCAGGCCAAGTTCAGGTCACTGAAAGTCAAAATGTGAAATCGATAAATCTAAATGAAAAAGGCATGTTTCTAGATCAGTTTTGTCTCAGAAATACAGTACTGGCATTTATGTGTCTATATCTGGTCAATAAAAGCAAAAAAACACAATTTCAAAATATGACGTCATGATTTGCCCATACTTTATATGCCATAAGTCAGCCAAAAATTATGGTATCATTTTAAAATTTGGTATGGTAGTTGCCCATATATGGTTCTCTGACATATATTCCGGTATTTTGAATATCTTTGAGAAGAAAAAAAGATTTTGTGGGCATTTTCCCCAAAAAATCGTGTTTTTTGGGTCAAAAACCAAATTTGTCAAAAATCCGAGATAGCCATGTTGTAGCCCTGGCTATTTGCTATCTTTTGACGTTTTTGGATTGCATTTCTATAAAAATATGGCATTTGTACGGTCTGTTAAAGTTGAGCTGATTTTTGTGCAAAACTCGTGTGTAGTGACGTCACTAAATTCGCTATAACTCGAAATTTTTCGGCGAAATGGCTTTATTTTTCACAGATGACGTAAACGTGATTAAAACGTTAGAATAAGGTACCCAAAGTTTCACGTTGATAGCTCTATTGGTTTTTGAGCTATCACGAAAATTCATCGGGGGGGGGGGGGGGGGGGGGGGGGGGTAGACGCCCCTCCCCCGTCAATGACGGGTTAATGTTTAGGAACATAACAATTTCAATGCCCATTTTCCTTCAATTTTTCCTTCAAATAAACGAAAAACCAGCCCATAACCACGCATCCCAGTGGCCGTATTTGATTGGTCGCAGTCGGTTAATGCAGCTAATGACCGTACTCGGCAGTTTTGACTTAGTGCTGGTAACCTTGATCGGACACAACGTAACGCGAGCTCAGAATGTTGCTCATAAGTGGCAGACATAAAAATATTACCAATTCAACTTACAAGTCACTAATATGTGTAATAATGTCACTACGTGGCAAAAATAGGCACCATTAATAGTTGCATGGCATCAACAAACATTTTGTATTTGATCCCAACTGTGACACCAACGACGTTCTCCAGGCCAGTATATTTAATTTTCGTCGATAAACTTCCCACGGCTCTTAAATGCCGTTTTAAATATTACAATTAGTCGAATACATTCAGAGAAGTGAGCGGACAAATATAGCCTCCAGTAGCTTTGTGATGCCAAAAATGTCCCAGAAACTGACTGGTGACCACTGAACACACTTCTTGTTCGGTCACATTGGCTATGATTGGCAAAGCCGTGTTTCGCCCTGGACATTATTGTATGGAATATATAGCGGCAAATGCATTGCAAAGGCATGTTCCGGGACATATGCATTATTATTTAGAAACACGTCACGTCGATTTCTAACGTTATTTCGCGTAATTTCGCGAAAGGCAAACATTCACTTAAATTTGCATCCAGTGCCACTTGTAGAGCAAGAGTGTATACAGTATCACCCCATGAATATGCATAGATAGAAATAAATGAGAACGAAATGACAATTTTGTCGCACTTCAGTGGAGTAGGTATGGTTCGAGCACACTGTTGTAAAAATACAGGCCCTGGCAGTCACTGGGAGCCATACTAACTACAGCATAACACACAAATAAAAATGTAGAAAAGGCACTCCACGAAATCAGCAACATATTCAAAACAGATCCAATACCAGGGACAGTTTCTTAACTCGCACACCGCCCCAAACCAAGATTTGCTATCCAAAGTCAGATGAATATTCATACACTTTTGAAGATAATTCAATCGCGTGCTACAACTGGAAGAAGAAATTAACGATTCATGATATGCAACGCTGAATAAACAAGACGTGTCAGAAAATGTAAAATAATGAGGACAAACTCGGCGACACAAAGTGCGCTTCCGGCGCCACCACGGAGCAGAGCGTGCTAAAATATCCGCCGGAGCGCGCATTAAATGCAGCGAGCCTGTTTACAAAGCCCTACAGACGAGTCAAACCACTGCCGCAGACACGGCCGCATGGCTACGCACTCCGCCATATTACAAAACACGCGTCGAAAGGTTTCAGTTTGACAGGTGCCACTGCAACGTAATTAAAACGCACGTCGCCCCAGCCGCCCACAAACAACCAGGTTAGCAAAGGAAGAGGACCGGAAGGTGGTGGAGAAATGGAATCCTTGAAATTCTTTAGTCACACCTGCAGTCTAGGCCGGGTCATTCGATAGGTTTTTGCGAGCATGCACAGATTAATAGTGCAATTATTATGCGCTATATCATTACAAACTTAAATGAATTTAAAAAAAAATGGAGGTGCCAACCGGTCTCTTTTTGGGGACACTTTTGCGATTTTTTTCGTCAATATCGTATATTTGGGCATTCATTTTTTTTCTTCTCATTTTTGTAATATCATTTTCGAATTATCCATATGCTGTTTGACAACCATAGTGATTGTCATCGAGTTATCATGGACAATAAAGCTGTTTCTCTGCATTTTCTGTAAGGATTTTAAGGCACCCGCTCACAGCGCCATCTATTGAGCGGACTTGCAATGTATGCACTAGGTGCAGTTTCCCGGCTGCGGAGGTCTGCAGAGGAGCTCCACAGTCCACACGCACTGAAATCAGTGGCGGCGGATAAGGGGGGGGGGGCGGCAGGGGGAAGCTGTCCCCACTCAAGAAGTGGGAGGGGTGGGGGGAAAACATATGATTCCCCCCATAAATTTGTAAATTGGTTAATTTGTTGATTATTTTTGCAAGAAGTTGGTTCGATTTTTTTCTTTTTGACCGAAAAATTGACACCGAGTGCCCCGAGGTGCCCCCCGCCAGCCTGAGGGACCCTCTAAGGCCGACAAAAAGCCCTGAGTCAGCCTAAGGGGGCCCTCGGAAGGCCTGCAACTTCAGCATGGGCTGTCCGACGTTTTTTGCGACCCTTTAGAAGCCCTGCAAAATATAGTGACCAAAATCCGAGGAGATATCATTTCTCGCCATTTTTTTTTTTTGGGGGGGGGGGCTTTGGCCGTGGGGAGGGGCCCTTTGGCCGAGGGGTCCCCCTGGGTTTCTTTGCCCCTCCCCATCCGAAAATACCTTCCGCCGCCACTGACTGAAATGGAACACCAGCAGATTAACTCCATGGACAATTAATTTAAAGTGGGTGTGGAGGAGTGCGTGCCAAACAAATTTGACTGCATGACCTTGATCCGCCCCTCGAGACAGGACAGGTACCTGTCCTGTCTCCAGACGTGAGGCCCGGTGCCTGTCCCGTCTTCAGACGTGAGGCCCGGTACCTGTCCCGTCTTCAGACGTGAGGCCCGGTACCTGTCTCCAGACGTGAGGCCCAGTACCTGCCCTGCCTACAGACGTGAGACCCGGTACCTGTCCTGTCTCCAGACGTGAGGCCCAGTACCTGTCCTGTCTCCAGACGTGAGGGTCGGTACCTGTCCTGCCCCCAGACGTGAGGTCCGGTACCTGTCCTATCTCCCGGCCCTGTACCTGTCCTGTCTCCAGATCCAGTTCCCACTGAGCAAGGGCGCCGCAACCCTCCGAAAGTTGTGGAGGGGGGGGGGGGGGGGGGGGGAGGCATTCTGAAGTCGATTCTTTCCATGCAACGCCCATAGGCGTAATGTTAAAATCGAAAAGTTCCTGCGTCCTTGCCACTGAGTTAACCTGTTGGTATTGCATTTCATCGCGTGTTGAGCCCCTCTGCAGGCTCCGCAGGCGGAAAACTGCACCTAGTACATATACTGCAATTCCGCTCAATAGATGGCGCTGCGAGAGTGTGCATTAAATCCTTACGGGAAATGCGGAGAAACAGCTTCAATGTATATGATAACTTTATGAAAATCACTACGGCTGTCAACCAGAATACGGAGAATTCGAAAATGATATTTTCAAAAAACAGTAAAAAATTATTCCTGCCAAAATGTACGATATTGACGAAAAAATGGAAAAAGTGTTCCTAAAAAGAGCCCGGCTGGCACCTCCAAATTTGATTTTTTTCATTAAAAAAATTAATGTAAGCTTGTAATGACATAGTGCATGATAATTTCACTATTAATCTTAAATATGTTTTGCATGACCCGGCCTAACTGTCCTGCACATCGACTTGACAACCTCGCGAAAACAAAAATGCAGGACAGGGACAGAATCGGGACGATTAAAGGTATCTCGTATTTTTGTCAAAGCATGTAACCCCTTTATAACTATTGCTCAGACTTGTAATGCATTCAAACGCGTATTAGGAAAAGTAAGTAACCCATTGATTTCCATGCATACATTCTTTCTACCTATCAGCATCGCTTCGATGCGGGACCTCGACCAGTCTGAGCTTTCTCGAGTTATCCTTATTGACGTGAAGATCACACTGGCAACCCTGATGAGGTTCGCGTAGGTAAAGACGCGTTCTTCAGACTCTTCCATCAAAACGTCCAGCACATATTTATGTCGCGGGTTTCACTGCGTGAGCTGTTTGTCATAATTCCATCATACAGAACATTTTCAGGATGGTTTGTTTATTATATTTATTTCTTGATAATGAGCAACAGGCATTCACCCAATTACAGCCCAAGTCGAATAATTAAAACACAATTTGGGACTGGGAGCCAATGCTGGACACTGGATAGCAAACAAATGTGCATAATTTTAAACTTAGGTCAAGAGTAATAGAGTTTATAAATCAGAGAGTCTATAAATCAGAGAGTCTATAAATCAGAGAGTCTATCAATCAAGAGTCTATCAATCAAGCCTGGTCTGATATTTCGAAATTTCCTGCTTCTATTAAAGGGAGTGTGTCTACTGTTTTGCTATGTCAAAACCATTTTCTTACGGTAAGTACCTATTTGTCTGATTGTTGGATACGATGAAATTCACATGTGGAGCCCATTTAGCTGAACTTTCACATATATTGTTTTTTGCTTATTTTTGGTTTCGATATCGATAAAACGATCGCCACTACAGTTGAAGGTAATCCAGAGGGAATAAGATGTTGTGTAAAACGGCGCACCTAAAACAATAAACAATCGATACGAACAATGCAAACAAACCGTCGAAAAGCAAAATGGCCGTCGAGGTTCTGTTCGGCTGCTGCTATCAGCGCTCACGAGCTGTTTTGTCGAAATGCTATTGGCCGGCGCTAACGATATGCTAGCAAATTTTTATCGATATTTCGATATTACCAATACTTCTAATAGTGGTAAGCCCTCTGGGGTCTACCCGATAACTTTTTGCCCCAGCCAGTTCCTAGGGTCTTTGGAATATCTCAGCAACTAGTGTGAATCTGGAGAAATGAAAGGCGTGGTTCGATTCAGAAAATGATGTTCTATAAACCAGTGTAAAAATAAGCGATGTCAGTAGACACCAGACTTGTGCCTGAAACCCGAAGTTGGATCTGTGATTCCAGTGGATCCCTCGGCATAAAATGCATGAAGATATGGGATTATCTTGGCTCCCTCGGCGTAAATTGTAGATCCCACGGTATAAGATATATCAGGATCTGGGATCTTGGTGGATCCCTCGGCTTGTTGTGTACCTGGATCTGGTTTGCAATGTGCATCCCGGTACACATGACACAGAGATCCGGATCTCAGCTGGATCCCGGGATCCAGGCACATGTCTAGGCCTACCATATTGCACAATATTGATGCAAAATGTTCTGACGTCACCCCGGGAGTCGTTTCTCCCTCGTGGGTAAACCTTATTAGTAAAGGAATCTTGGCATGTAGTCCAGACTTGTTGCTGGATCCCAAAGTTGGATCTGGAATCCCAGTGGATCTCTCAGCATAACATGCATGAAGATCTGGGATACAAGGATCCTCCTGGATCCATCGGCGTAAACTGTAGATCCCACGGCATAAAATATATCAGGATCTGGGATCTTTGTGGATCCCTCCACTTATTGTGTACCTGGACCTGGTGTCCCATGTGAATCCCGGGACACAGATATTCGGATCTCAGCTGGATCCCGGGATCGAGGCACATGTCTGGTAGACACACTCCCTTTAAGCGTTTGTCATCGTTTATTTATTAGTCTGCTCTTGTGGCACAGCTAACGGGCCCAGCAGAGCTATCTCACTGTTACCTGCGATTCGCAATAACTTCTAGATATCGTGTAAACCGTCGCACCGTGGTCGTAACAAACTCAACGATCTCGAGGCGGGCTATGCCGAAGTGAAGGTCACGAAAGGTCTACGAGGCGGGATACTCTGATGAATGTTAGTTAGGCAAGCCATAGTGCGTAAAGAAAATAAATCCAGACCATGCGCTAAACAACAAATCCTATAATACTGCATCGTCGCGTCGAACAAAACACGATTTACGATATTACAGTCTGCCACTGAGGACGGAGTCATGACTACTTCTTGGGCAAACACTATTGTATCTGTACTGAACCCTAATATTCAGCCAGGTCTTACCTTTTCTAACGAGCTCCGCAATACAATGTTGGAAAACATCTGCCAAAGCCTTTAGAGTATCAATGTTCCTGTCATAAGTCTATAGTAAGTCATCAAATAAGTCATCTTTACATAACACAGGAGCCGCAGTACCCGACGCCTTGCTCTGCATACCACCAGCCTCCAGTTCACGAGGATACCGCCTGAGTCCTCCGTGCAGTCCAGGGGCATCGTATGAGCCTTGTGTTCAGTACAGACACTGATTCTCGACAACATCACAGACACTTCCCTCTAATAGTGCCCCGTTCTCCTGCCCTCTCCAGCCGTACTCCCCAACTCAGATCGGCCGAGCCATCACCGGATCCCGACCAACTTTCGACTGTTAATTATTCGGCTCCGCTTATCTCCTTATTTATTGTCCTGTTTAATTGCATTCGATCCGCGCCGTCCCCTAATTAAGGAGCTGGGCATCTCACGCTCGGTTAGGGTGACGCTCGGCGCGAGCCAACACACTTTTTCGCCAGCGCGCGACACGCGTAAATTTCCTGGCGTAAATTGGGTGGAATCACTCAACGTCGTCAGCCATTTTTGGGTTTAACTGGCTGTTTCCCAACCGCGAAGGTGTAAATCATCAAACAACCGGAAAGAAGAAACTCACACACTACAACGAAAGGGGGATTTCATTAAAAGGAAAAAGGACGGACAGCGAATAAAATGCAGGGACGCCTTGAAGGCCGAGGAAACTTACAACTACTAACACACTGGTGGCATCAGGCATGGCTTAAGAAGAGCACACGCATTTCCCTAACAAACGACAAGAGCATCTACCCCTTAAGCTCCACCTTCCAACTCCCAGACATCCCCCTCCGGTCGACGACCAGCAGCCGTCGTTACCCCCCCCCCCCCCCCTCCACCTCATCTCACCGATGCCGCCCCTACTCTCCGGCAGCAGCAGACCGCCCTCTGCGCCCCCAGACCGCCGTCTATAATTCACGATCGCAATCGGTGTCCGTGATCTATTTGCATTAGCCGCCCCCTGGTGGTGGTGGCGATGGCGGCGGTGGCGGTGGCGGTGGCGGTGGCGGTGGTGGTGGTGGTGGTGGTGGTGGTGGTGGTGGCGGCGGCGGCGGCGGCGGCGGCGGCGGCGGCGACGCTACACGAGCTCCGCTAATGTTTTCACCACGGGCACACCGCTAATGGTAAACTCGCTAATTTGCATTAGCAGAAACGGCCGCCGCACCGTTCGGCTGTGCGTCGAATACGTCAGACTCTAATACACGGCGTGGCGAGGTCGGCCGGAAAAACACCGCCTCTGAAATGTGTGGCCGGGGCCGGCCGGGCGGGGCCGGGCCTGCGATCTGTGCCGGGCTCTCCAGTTCCCCGGGGGCCGCGAGAAATACCGGACTGGGAGTCGTGGCCGGGAGGAGAGGAGGGGAGGTGAGGAGGCTAGGCACGCGGCCACGCCGCCGACGCCGGGGACAGCCGTGGTGGCCAGAAGAGCAGTCATCTCTAATTCGGGTCGCAAGGGTGGATACATTCTGCAGCATCCACATGACGCGCACTGCGATAGGCGCAAGTATTACTCGAACAAGTATAAATACAGTACAGTGCGATCAAGTTTAGCAAAACAATCTTAAGCCCAGGCTACACTATGCGTGATTGTCCTGCAAATCCCGCACGTCTTCTCCGTGTTTGCGGGACTTGCGTGACGTCCGGGATCTGCCGATCATGCAAATCACGCAAGGAAAATGGATAAACCACCTAATGCGTTTATTATCAGCTGAACTTGCTATGTCGGCGCATTTCACGCAAATGCCGCAAACACGCAGAACACGCGCATGATTTGCAGAAATATCACGCATAGTGTAGCCTGGGCTTTAGGCTCATCTGGTAACAAAGGTTGAAGCTACACTTAAAACCATAGTACAAATTAAATGCGGAAATCCGCTGGTTACCAATACATTATTATCATTTGTGTTTGCTGTCTGCATATAGGTAAAATTCCACCACACGCCAGAAAGTTCTTGAAACGCTATTTTTAATAAACAAAACAGAAAGAGCATAGCATAAGCTCTCCAAGTATAAACGTGAATACCTTGGTTAGACAAGAGGTGAGATCAGATGTATACGTAGTCTGCATTGTTTATTGATCACGCTGTAGTTGCTTACATTCAAACTCAGAGTCCTAGGATTGCTTTGGAGCTTGGGTGCGGAATGGAAAATTATGACTAAAAATAAGCATAAAGAGTGGAAAATTCAACCAAAAGCCATTGTATTCGTCTTTATCAATGTCCAATTACCCGCTCACCAGAATTAGTTATTACCTATGCCAATTTTGACCTGTCTTCCCTGTCTTGTCCTATCATTACATCCATAAATCAGTATAGAGTTCAAATTATCCAATACATTTTAGAATAAGGAGTGGAAAATTAAGAGGAAAACTTGGGAAAAAGAATGGAAAAATAGTATCCATAGGGTGTCGTTTTCCACCCAAATTTCCCAATGCTAGGATACTGATCAAGCTAGCAAAATATGAAAACCAACTCCAATAATGCCTATCATTTGTATAGGCACAAGCAAAACTAAGATTGTATGGGCTCATTTATTTTTTATGACCAATGGAAGTTGGAAACGAAACGGGTTTTAGTCATGAAATAAATTAATAATTGGGGTTGGCTTCCAACAACCTGCGGTTGTAAGCGATCCAGGGCCCAATCTCACAAAGTGCGTTAAATTGACATTTGGGGTGGAACGGGCCATTTTACCGCAACTCAATCTCACCAAACCCGGTGAGGTAGATTCTACCGCGCCCCAAATCTGATTCTAGCCTATTTTTGCGGTAAAATAAGAGACGCATGGAGACAGGAATACGTACAGTGGGCAGTGGTTCGATTTCTGCCCGACATTCACCCTCTACATCCTCTGAATGTCACACCGCAAAAAAGGCAATTTTACAACTTACTGCAGGAATAAGATTATTCCAAACCAGAAATACGGTACTTAGACCATTCTGAAAAAGTACTAACTGAAATCCACTTCTCTTATCTAAGATGGCGAAAATATGTGTGAGGTAAATCATGATGATAACTAATGAAATAGCCAGTAACCGCATACTAAGTAAAGAAATACGTTTAGGCCGAAATTATATTGTTAAATATTTCGCTTTTTGAAGCTTCATCAACAATGATAAAGTAAATCCATGGCATCCCTTTTCGAAGTCCACTGGTGTCACACCACCATGATAGAGCCAGAGAGCCGCAGAGGACTACACTCAGCCGAGTGACGGCAGAGCCAGAGAGCCAGAGAGCCGCAGAGGACTACACTCAGCCGAGTGACGGCAGAGCCAGAGAGTCGCAGAGGACTACACTCAGCCGAGTGACGGCAGAGCCAGAGAGTCGCAGAGGACTACACTCAGCCGAGTGACGGCAGAGCCAGAGAGCCAGAGAGCCGCAGAGGACTACACTCAGCCGAGTGACGGCAGAGCCAGAGAGCCGCAGAGGACTACACTCAGCCGAGTGACGGCAGAGCCAGAGAGCCGCAGAAGACTACACTCAGCCGAGTGACGGCAGAGCCAGAGAGTCGCAGAGGACTACACTCAGCCGAGTGACGGCAGAGCCAGAGAGCCACAGAGGACTACACTCAGCCGAGTGACGGCAGAGCCAGAGAGCCGCAGAAGACTACACTCAGCCGAGTGACGGCAGAGCCAGAGAGCCGCAGAGGACTACACTCAGCCGAGTGACGGCAGAGCCAGAGAGCCGCAGAAGATTACACTCAGCCGAGTGACGGCAGAGCCAGAGAGCCGCAGAAGACTACACTCAGCCGAGTGACGGCAGAGCCAGAGAGCCACAGAGGACTACACTCAGCCGAGTGACGGCAGAGCCAGAGAGCCGCAGAGGACTACACTCAGCCGAGTGACGGCAGAGCCAGAGAGCCGCAGAGGACTACACTCAGCCGAGTGACGGCAGAGCCAGAGAGCCGCAGAGGACTACACTCAGCCGAGTGACGGCGACCATCTGCTGTTACCGCCTCTGAGAACAGAGCTCCGCTCTCCGCGACACGCTCCCGGACCGAGCCGGCGACCACTCCGTCAAATGCAACACGTAATGGCGCAGAAGACAGTTCATTTCGCTACAATAGACTATTTGCCCGGTAATTAGCCGGCCGGGAGCGTTTCGCCGGATAAATTCGCCGCTGCGTCGCCCTCTCGGCAGCGCAGACCGCCTCAATATCGCCGTCTGACAGCCGGACACGGCGGCCACGGCAATCGCGTAGGAAATTAAACCCGCCGGTAAGCGGCGGCCGGGCTGACACGACGACGCATCCCCGTGTGTCAGGCCCAGCCCGTCTGCAGACCTCGACAGTGGAGCCCCCGCCGCCGCCCGGTCCCAGCCGGCCGCGCCCGCCTTCGCCAGGCTCCGGATTGGGGATGGCTATCAGCGAAATATGGCTATGGAGGGAAGGGGCACTTTGGCCACTTAATTGGACAGGATATTGCAGCATCTCGGCGGGTTGCTGATGGCAAGAATGAGTGTGATTAACGTGACCTGCCTATGGGACGCAGGCAGTCGCTGTGGTAATAACCGTTCTGGGGACATTATACCTACAGGATAATGCACAGGGGGCCATTGGAATAATTAGAGTCAGAAGTAGCCCCTGTATAAAGAAGCAGAAACAGCATGAATACACACACACACACGTATCTCGCGATGCATTGCCCATATTTGGAAGGGTTACGAAGTACGAACCAGAATCATGCATCGTGATAACTGGGTAATGTTTCGAGGGGTTACGAAGCACGAACTAGAGTCATAGGAATGGCTAGCCATAGTGGCCATAGTAATGGCTTGCTATGTCATTCACGTTGTGTGATATACATTCCGAGGCGCAGCACAGTAGTAGCACCATGACTTTTAAACTGCCACCCGGTGGGGCTTAAGTGTGTGAACCTACGTAGGAGGTTGGACCCCACACAGCTCTCTGCTCTCAGTTGCATAACGATATCTAACGTGGCTACGATATCGATCTGAACGAGCATGTAAACATGACAGCATTAGTGCGATGTAACATCATAAATATATTGCTCACAGGTCTTGCCGATCCAATGTCCTGGGATAGTTTTGGAGAAGGCATGCAGGCAAGGGCGTCGCCACCTTCCGAAAGTTGGGGGACTGAGGAATTTTGAGGTCGATTCTTTCCATGCAACGCCCATATGCGCAATCTTAAAATCCGAAAATGTTGGGGGACGCGTCCCCCCCCTCCCCCCCACCGCTTCCGACGCCCATGTGCACGTGCAGGCCGTATTCGTGCAATGCTGAAAGTATGCCCATGCCCGGTTACCCATAGTTTTGCAGCAGGTATTACGTTAGTTGTCTTGTGTCTGGATGATCTGTTCCAAGCTGGCGGGTCACTTCACCGGTATTCATGTTTCCCCAACGTACCGGACTCACAGTATGCTAGGATGACCTACCCAGTCTGTGTTCCTCTCCGGAGCACCAGTCCCCCCCCCCTGGTTCGTCACACTCACGTGCACGTTAGCAGCTGTTTTCCGCCCTCGAACAGGCCGTGTTTGCCCCAGCGTGCGGGCAGCTCGGCCACGGTGACGCCTCCGGAGCCGACTAGCACCAGTCGCTGGCCGGCCGGTGAGACCAGCAGCTGGGAGACGGCGCCCAGCGGCCGACTGGTCAGCAGCAGCGTCTGTGGTGGAGACGGGAGTCAGCGTGACCCGGAAATCAGCAGTCCTCCGTGAGAGTGGTATCGGATGGTTACAAACGACACCGTGAAATGTGACACCAGCACCGACTCATCCATCGCCAGGCTATTTTGCATATCAAATTCCCACCGCTGCATATTAATCAAACATCAATAACCCGGTTCACGACCGATTTCCCAAATACGACCCGCCACAAATAATTCACTCTGCACTCGTAATATTTCCACGCTACGGTAAGCGGTCGACTGTACGCTCGGGAGCCGCCTGGTGGCGACTGGCCGAACCTGCACTCCGCCCCGCCGCGGGCCGCCACCGCCGCCACCGCCGGCGGCGGATATTATTTCTGATGACCGGCGGCCAGTGGGGATCACAAATAGATGGCGCACGAAAATGAAATAATAGCAGACAAATGGCCAGCTATGAAAAGTTGAGCAGCTTACGGTCGGCTATCAGGGCGTAACGTATAGCCGGGAGAGCCTGGCAGGGAGTGACCAGGGCGGCGCGCGCCAAATCCGCCGCACCACCCAATATCCAGCTAATATGGACATTTGTTACGGGCAGGGCTAATCGAGGAGACGTCGCGCGGTGGCGCTGGCAGGTGGCGGCGGCTCACGAGCCGGGCACCAGGCGGCCAGCTGGGAGCCGGAAACTCCACACTGCCGACCCGACTGGGCCAGAGGCAGAGGTGGGCACAAATGCTCTACCCACACCGGACAAATGCATCCCTCGAGAAAACAGCTCTCTGATTCTACATTGATGTACCAGTGAACCCTAGTAAAATAAAACATCGGATGTTGAGGCATAGGAATTGCTTGAAACGGCCAATTTGTCGCAGAGGCCACATCCTCCTGTCAAAAAATGACTTGAGTTGAATGATTCCTTAACCCTATTTGTAACAGGCTCCTGGCTACCCCTATTTGTAACAGGGGGGGGGGGGCGGATTCCGCCCCCCGGAGATCTCGAGATCTACCCGTCCGATTTTCAAAAATGAAACGGCGTTTGGTTCCCCTCAACACGATCTACATTTATAAATCATAAAAAATATAAATTTGTGATAGGGGGCAACAGGGGGGCAAAAACCACAAATTTTAGTGGTATTTTTGATCCAACATAGCTTTCATGTTTATCGACCGATTTTAACACAATTAATACGAATCGATAGAGATTGAATTGGAAATTGATATATGACAGTGGAGTTTGAAAATTCAAAAATCATAGGCGTGTGCAGGTCACTCAATATGGGGGTGAAGTAAGTGCGTAATGAAACCATTTTTTGATGTGTTTTTTTAAAGAAATGAAATGGTATGTGATTGTGACATTAGGCAAAACAGTAAAATCATATTTTTTTTTTGCCATAGGCGGTACCAGGTTAGTGAAAAAGGGGGGTAAAATTGGAAAAAAATATTAACCGCAGACAAGTTGCTACCCAGCACTATAAATATGTTACTGATCGTAGATAGTTCCTTTTTGCATGTTGTAGTTCATAATAGGCTATCCAGGATCCAAACTGGGGCGGCTCAATACCTTTTGATAAGTATATTATCCGATATTATGATACTAACTAGTCAACAGTGACTATTTCACCTACAACTTCAATTAACATTGCTTACCCCCCTTTTACCCTACCTGGACTCGCCTATTATCTTATAATCGTTCGTAGAGTAGTCTGTGGTGCGTGTTTCATCCGAAAACTACAGTATGTTATGTCATTGTACGCACATGCTTCTTAGTTTCCTTGCAATAATATAACCCTCTTTCTTCCATTCCTGAGCGCGCCTCTGCAAAAAATGACTTTATTCCCTTTCCTAGCCTCATATGTGCATATATAATTATAAGCTAACCGTCTATTGCGCCGTTATCGCTGGCATATCGCCATCACCAAGCCAGTCACCCCCCTTTTCATGTGCCTGAACACGCCCCTGAAACTCTATATGTAATAAATTATGCAAATAATGGAATCAGAAGCTATCTTTTACATCTTGATAACTATAAATGCCCCTTACATTGCTCTATTTGCTTCCCGCCAAGCATTGAATACTTCCTGGAACCCCCCCCCCCCCCCCCCCCTCCCTTTCAAGCCCCTGAAACCGCCTCTGCCATGAAATGTTAATGATATTTCATTAACATCAACTAATTTGCACTTGTTGCAATCACCGTCAACCGATGTAACTCCTTCATACATGAGGCAGTTACGAAGAAACCGTGAAGATCGCATTTCCGTATTATCGCCAAATATCGCCTCCGAACCCACCCAAAACTGTACCCTGGAACCGCCTCTGTTCAGGTTAAGAACTCAAAATTTTGACTCCAAATGCGGTATTCAATTCTATGAAAAGTCCCAAAATTGCATGGGCCTGCTCCCAGCCGTTCTGGAGATATCTGCGAAAAACATGAGGGGGGGGGGGGGGGCGGAATCCGCCCCCTGTTACAAATAGGGTTAAGATATTCATGTATATTCTAAGATCATAAAAACGGTATCCCCAAACTGGTCCTAAAAGCCAATTCAAAACGCTATGGATATTTACAATGACAGCAGTCTGCGCATGTGGAACCTATCTGCAATAAGATACTGAGCTCCAATGGCCACTGATCAGAGGTGGACTCCACTCCCGGTCCAGCTGGGCACACCGCCCGTCTAATGGCCACTGATCAGAGGTGGACTCCACTCCCGGTCCAGCTGGGCACACCGCCCGTCTAATGGCCACTGATCAGAGGTGGACTCCACTTCCGGTCCAGCTGGGTACACTAATGGCCACTGGTCAGAGGTGGACTCCACTCCCGGTCCAGCTGGACACACCGCCCGTCTAATGGCCACTGGTCAGAGGTGGACTCCACTCCCGGTCCAGCTGGGCACACCGCCCGTCTAATGGCCACTGGTCAGAGGTGGACTCCACTCCCGGTCCAGCTTGGCACACCGCCCGTCTAATGGCCACTGGTCAGAGGTGGACTCCACTCCCGGTCCAGCTGGGCACACCGCCCGTCTAATGGCCACTGATCAGAGGTGGACTCCACTCCCGGTCCAGCTGGGCACACCGCCCGTCGATTCATCACGACTGTGCGTCTCTGAGACAGAGGAAGCTGGTTCAAATCCCAGCGGTGCCGTCGGTCAGAGCCGAATCACATTGAGGCGACACGCGCCCGGCTGATCATGACAAATCCCGGCCCATTGTCTTTTTATCATTCTGTCCAAACAAAACGCGAAGGTATATTACTTCGGGGGGATAGCGAGCTCTGATAAAGACCGTAACGCGGATTTATGGGGTAGTCAGAGGGAGCCGTAGAACAGTGTGGTGGCGCCCCAGCACTGTGCAATAGGCGCAGTGGTGGGGCCTAGCCGTGTTGTAGTATACAGCTGTATACTACAACACAGCTGTACTGTATAGAGCTAATTCAGTACCTCCAATAGTCATTGCAGAGGCAGTCTACTGTGCTGTGGTGTGGCGCTGTGCTAAAACAGTGCATCAGGCACGGTAGAGGTCCTATTTGTCCTGTAGTATGACAACATAGTACCTGCGGCAACATAGCCTGCGCGACAACGGCCCAACCGTATCGTACAGCACTGGCGCCATCCCAACACAGAACAACAGGCACAGTAGAGATGGCTTAGTACAAGCACAACAGATGCAACAGAGAGGGCCTAGACCCAACAAACTAGATATATTATGGGGGTTATATACTATATACAGTATACACAACATACTATATACATGTATATGGCAAACATTATGTATTGTGCAATGTGCATCCATCAACTTCAACACCAAAAGTCCATCTGACCTGTCATCTTCAACACAATGTCATCCTTAACTAGTTTAGAGAGGAGGAATCCTGCACTTAGTGATCTTGTAGGCTGAGTAAATTTGACCCACTTTAAGTTGTTACCCATGGAAACATTCAATGGCCACCTATATGAATATTTGCATAGCATGGCATGTGTTAGTTTATGTCCTACAACAGATGCACATTGACATAATGGGATTTACTGTGTTGGGATCCAGGTGAAAATAAAAACATCTAATATATGTTGTGTTTAATTGTCCTGGTCGGTTTGTCCCAGGTGTGTGATTTCTCTACTACATGCAAGCCTGTGTGTGTGTAGCAATCTCAGTCTAGGAAACCATCAAAGTAGATTAATTAGATAAGCTATGAGCCAACATGAAATGTAAGGACTTGTGCTGCATTGGCAATAACAATGGGTGCTGAGTGTCCTCCTGACTTGACAAACTGATGGTCTTAAACTTAACACATTATAGGTACAACAACCTGGTTCCCAGGAGACATCCTCCTTTACATATTACAACACAGCATCAAATGTAAAAACAAGCACAAGTGAACTTAAAAGAGATACAATCCCTTTCTTTGAATATCACCTTCATATTTTGTTTAATAAATGTAGTCCAAATCATTTGAATGGATGGCTTTCTGAGGTCTGCTCCCATTTCCCAATCTAAGCAGATTGTTGTGTAAGCCCTCACCCCACCAGCCAATCATGCAATTCCTGGTAGCTGGCAGAATTTAGACTTAATATTGCAGAAACAAGAATTTATCATTTAGACAAATTGCAACAAAACTGTCTGAAATAATATTGAAATTAACTTTCTGCTGTGGTAAGAAATAAGTTGAATGAAGGATAAGTACCTAATGTATAGTGTATACCTAATACCTATGGTAGACTACCATAACATCTGGCATGTTATAATGCCCGACTTGTCATACTACTGGTTGTGTACTAATGCTTTAGCAGTGCTTTTGCTACACCACCAATAGAATGGAATGTCCATTGTTTGATGGTTCACAGCAGCAGTAGGGTAAAAGTCCAATATTTGTACACATCCTTACCTTTAACTTTGCATGCTATCAGAATGCAGACAATACCAATGCATGGTGCTTTAGTGTGTTGGTACTGTTTACATTCTGATAGCATGGAAAGTCTGAGGTTAGGATGTGTCCGGAGGCCTGTTCAAGGCGCTGTGGCCGCAGAGGCCAAAAAGGTGGGGCTTATTTGTCAGCTAATCACGAAAGAGCAGGTCCGGAGGGGTGATGTCATACTTTCTGCGGCTCCTGCGGTTTCTCCAGAGCAGAATTTGGACATAAATGGAGCGTGTCTGACAAAGGTTGCACATTGTTTTGTTGGTATTGCAGTTCACTGGTGGTTGTTTGCCTAAATATGACAACTCTTAGCGACTCATAGATATTCAGGCTTTGGAAAACATTGAGGGTTTCCATGAAATTGCCTATTTGTTGTGAATGTTACACATGCCATCTATCGGATGCCATCAGCAGCCGCACAAGTCTTCAAGGTTGTTCAAATTAAGCTCCGCCTTTTGGCCATAGGAGCTGCAGACCCCTTGAACAGGCCTCAGGGTTACAGCAGTTTACCCTATACTAATACATATGGTAAACAACCATTACATGGACATGTCAAAACCTGATTGTTCATGCTACTAACATTCTTTAGTGTGTTGGTATAGTCTACATCACCAATAGTATATGCATGGTCTGGTACCTATGTTGACATGTCAGTCATTACAGTTCTTACTCTAGTTTACCCAAATGTGGACACAATTAATATAGAAATGACCCTACCTGGTACTCGGCTCCATTCCTCCCTGAACTCTCATAATTTAGGTTGATAGCATGCACAGCCTGTTCCTTGAAGTTCCAAAAGAATAAAAATTGCTCGAAAATGTCTAATAAATCAGCAGGCAAGGGAGCGTTAGCATCTTCACGGGCTACGTTGCGAAGCTTGCCGAAAACCTCCAACTTTTTCAGACTTTCAATCATTGCTGGAACTAGCTTCATTTTTGGCCCAAGATGAAGAGCTGCGACACAAAAAATACGGCAAAGAGCAGATCGGTTGAGTATGAGCAAGGCGGTATGAGCTTGGGTATGAGAGAACGAGCGTGGACCAACCACAACACTAGCGCGCGGGCGACTCAGTTTTTGATTTTTGTTTGATTTGTCAACAATGTCCAATGTTCACCGGTTGAGTCTTCGAAACTTCAGCGGCATAAATGTCTCAAAAATACGATTTTATAGAGCAGCAAATCGTTAGTTAGTGACCGCATCATATTCTATTTTACCTCTTACTCAATTGCAACAAACTTTTTTTGTTATAAAGAAAATGATTTAAATTATTTAATTTGCCTTATTAGCTAGCTCCAACTTCTAGTATGCAACAAATTAATTTACAATAGTATTCTGAAAGTTGTAATTATGATAAGACGTTTGGCTCTATTGTAACTATCAGCTGATTTTGTTTACATCGTAAAGTGTCGACGTTGCGATTGTGTTTTGGTGAGGTGATTCGTGCGCGTGTGAAGTGATTTAAGTGATTTGAGTGATATTGTGTTTTGTGAGTGAGTGCAAGTGCGAAACATGAGTGCTAAAGTGATAAACATTGTCCAGGAGTGGAAGAAATTTGGCCTTTCTGGTCTACAGGTGGGCAAAATTACGTGTTTTTATGAGGATCATGATCACTAGTTGCACTGCTTCTGAGCTTCTCTGAGTAGCACTTACCCCTTGATTACATGTTCCTGTGATACATTTTCTGCCAGTTATGTAGCAATCTCTGGATTTAAAAATCCAAAAAAATATTTAAATGTTCAACAGTTTGGTTTAAAAAGCTTTGCTCAACTGATAATTCATTATAAACCTTTTCTTTCAGTGAGGTTCCGGGGTGAGACTTCTTTTCTAAGGTGTGCTTGTAGTTACTTTAACCCCTCCCATCGAATACACCTTGCAGGTTTTTTTCACTGACAGAATTTAGAGCCAAATGCCTTTTTGTACTGCAAGTCACATTCCTCCCTCACCCAATAACCTTATCTAGTTGCAGCCACTGCCACAGTCTGCAGGCCATCTCAGTCTTAGTCAAGGGAAAACAGCAGGTGTCAAGGTCAGGGTGTCAACCCTATCAACATGAGCATCCTGCTTTCCCAGGGCAGAGAGGAGTCGGTCTGACATGCTTAGTAACTGGGCTACATGATCCTTTTTGTATCTTCCTCAGTCCTGCAGTAAAGTTTCTTGAGGTTGACCATGACAATGATGTCTCCATGTGAATGGCAAATGCCACTAGGTATGTTAAAGGTCCAATCACCCAACACTTCAAAATACTGACTAATTCCAAGGATGTCACCACACACAATTTTGAGTGGGGGTGGGGGGGTGGGGGCAGGTGCTTGTGTCGGTATTACACCACCAATAACAGGAAGTGACTGTGGGGTGTTTTGATGTGTGTGATTTTGGTCATTTACCCTTTATTTCATGTGCTTCAAAATAGATAGACCAATCTGGAAACATTTACTCCTTGTCCTTACATGTCAAAAGGATTTCTTGAAACCTAAATCATAGTACCGACTAAGTTTACCTCTATGATAAAGGGTAAAAGGCCAATGCCTGGTTGGCCATCACATCAAAATACCAGACTTAATGCAATTGATGTTGTAGATAATACTGATGCAGTAAGGCACCAATACACTGTAATATCATGAAAAGTCTGGTATATGGGCACCATATAACCATGGCAGTTGCAGCGCCTGTCATCATCCCAATCATCAACACAAATCTGGTATTTTGACAGGCATTCACTTGCCTGGTTCACTTACCTGGTTGGGTTCCCAGTCTCATGAGGACAGTAAAGGAGATTGACAATAATAGGCAGAAACCCTTGGACAAAGGACGCGCCTAGCGCCTGGATCCATTCAGGTGTGCAGGTTCCAGATCCAGAACCTTGTCCAGGAGGGGGCAATTTGATTACCATGCCATCCGGGGGCCTGTTGCATTGTGACAATGAGGGGCCATGTTGGATGCCATGATTTTGGCCTATTTTTCAGCAGCAAGTTCTATATTGGAGGGGGTCAGAGCTCCAATTCTAACTTCAAAATAGTGGCTTAACATGAAGATGAAGCTGAAGTTTGTGAACACCAGAAGAGCATTTTCCACTGTCACAGGCATCTTGTGAATAAATCCAAAAACACTGGAGCAGCTGGGGGTCACCTGTGTAGCACGCTATGCCAGCTGTTGACAATCTCCAATGCCAGCCTAAATCTTGACCTCAGCATGAAATTGGCCCTTTGAGGCCAGTCTGAGTGGTCCCTCGGAACTGACCCACTGCTCTCTCAGACCAGCTGAGGACTCAGATAATGACCAAGAGTCCTGAGACCAGCAGAGCCCTGTCAGGCCTTGCAAGGACCATATTAGACAGGCCGATGGCCGTATAAGGTTCACCGAGGACCCTCTTAAGCCTCGTAGTGTCCCCCTCAGACCGGTCGCGGGCCCTCGTCAAGTCGACCGATGGTCCTCCCAAAGACGCTGAGGGTCCCGTTTCCGAATTAACCCGCCATTAGCTGGGGGGGGGGGGTCGCCCCCCCCCCCTCCCTGACGAACTTTCGCAATAGCTCAAAAACTAATAGCGCTATCGGCGTGAAACTTCAGGTACCTTCTCCTACATCAATTGGGTATGTCAGTTGACAAAGATGTAGATGGCGTTGATGTACAATGTGACCCAAGCGGCGATCGCCGCCATTGGCGACAATGCATTAAGTCACTGTTTGAGGGTGGCTCTACAAATAGATACGATGGAAAATGCTAAAGGTTCAAGTCTCATGTGGTTCGCTGTAGCTTTCTGAGTTAAATGCTGCCATTGTTTTGATAATATAAATAATTGGGGTTGCACAAAATCGCCCCGAAGTCAACCATGCGTGGCGAGCCGTCATAAGGGCGACCGGGCCGTCCGGCCCCAGCAGGCGATCGACCATGTCGTCTTGCCGCGGCCGGCCGTCGTCTTCGGTGGCGAGGGCTGCGGCTCGGGTGAACGGCAGTATTTTAGTTTACCGTCATTATTTATATTTATCATACGATCAAGGCCACACAAGATGGTGATGGGAGTGAGCGATGGTGCAGGCGGCGCAGAAGGAACGAGAGGAGCTGAAGGAGTGGCACTGAGCAGGGAATTCAATTAGACCATATGCCACCGCAATTAGCAAGTCTGTGGTCCTGCCGTATTTTATATGAAAGTTTTTGTATTTTCCTCATTTTTTTCTGGAGAGCATGGCGGTCTGTGCTGCTCCAGCAGGATGTCATAAGCAGGCAGGGGCGTAGCCAGCATTTTTCGAGACAGGTGCATCCGGCCGGGGGGGGGGGGGAGGGAGGGGGCCGTCACAGGGGGGGGGGGGGGAGGGCAGTCCCCATAAATATCCAAAACGGCATGTGGGCCCATTCTAGGCCTGAGAGCGCCATAGGCGTACCCAGGATTTCGCCAAAGTAGTACCCACGGCCAGTTGTATGGGCCTCCGGAGCGTCAGGGCCCCTTTACAAGGCTGAGGGCCCTTTTACCCCTACCCCAGCGAAACAATTGTTGCTGTGCTGGGGGTTGGGTAAATAACGAAAATGCGTTGTTGAGCGCGGGGGTAAATAATGCAAATAAAAAGTTAATCCCAGACCCGACATGGGTTTAAGTCGTGATTTGAAGGAAAGGAAAGTGTCCTGAAGGTTGGAACGGTTCTTATCTGGCTAAAAAGAGACCTCTATGCACGGGAGGAGTTTCCTATTCAAATGGTAGGTAGGGCCTGCCCCACAAACTTTGTGTTTTGCCTCACCAACTCTTGTAAGATTCGGAGGTCATCCGGCATTAAAATGGTCATTTTCAACTCAACCAAGCAAAGTTACATTTTGTCCCACCAACTTTCTTGCAAAAGCTCCACCCATGCCTCTATGGGTCTGTTGGGCCCACTGAGGCCTTGGAAGATCGGTATTGAAGGGCCTAGCAGGGATCCCACAGACCGACCAAGAGCACCCTCAGACCGACCGAGGTCCATTCAGGCCCACCAAAGGCTACCTCAGGTCGATCGAAGTCCCCTAGGGGCGACTGAGTGGTCCACTCTCAGGCCTATCGAAGGCCCCTTGAGCCGACCGAAGGGCCCCTCAGCCGGTCAAGGGCCCCTCAAGCCGACTTAGGGCCTCTCAATCCGACCCAGGGCCAGGGGCGGCGCTGGGCCTTTGAGACTAGGTAGGCAAGGCACTGGGCTCCCTCAGGACGACCGAGGGCCATTTGGACTGTCCAAGGTTCATCTCAGGCCGGCCAAGGTCCATCTCAGGCCGAATGTGGGCCCTTCAGGCAGACCGAGGACACACTCATGCCGACTGAGGGCCCTCTCAAGCCGGCCGAGGGCCATCTCAGGCCGACCAAGCGCCTCCTTAGGCCATCCGAAGGCCATCCTAGGACGACCAATGGCCTCTCAGGCCGACTGAGGAGTGGCGGTCCCTCAGACCGACAGAAGGCCCCTCAGGGCTCAGGTAGTCCGAGGGCAACCTCATGTAAACCAAGGGCACCCTCAAACCAGACGAGGGCCATCTCAGGCCAACCGAGGGTCCCTCAGGCCATCCGAGGGCTATCCTAGGACGACTAAGGGTCCCTCAGACCGACTGAGTGCCCCTCAGGCTGACTGGGCCCTTCAGGCCGACTGAGGCCCATTGGGCCGACTCAGGCCTCTCAGATCGACTCAGGGCCCCTCAGGCCGAAGGGCCCCCTCAGGACGACTGAGGGTCCCCTCAGGCCGACTCAGGGCCCTAAGGCCGATTGAGGGCCCCTCAGGCCGATTGAGGGCCCCTCAGGCCGATTGAGGGCCCCTCAGGTCAACTGAGGGTCCTCAGGCCGACTGAGGGCCCTCAGGCCGACTGAGGGCCCTCAGGCCGACTGAGGGCCCCCTAGACCGACTGAGGGTCCCCTTAGACTAACTCAGGCCGACTGAAGGCCCTTCAGGGCGACTGAGGGCCCCCTAAGGCCGACTGAGGGTCCTCTCAGACTAACTCAGGCCGACTGAGGGCCCCTAAGGCCGATTGAGGGCCCCTAAGGCCGACTGAGGCCCCTAAGGCCGACTGAGGGCCCCTAAGGCCGACTGAGGGCCCCTAAGGCCGACTGAGGGCCCCTTCAGGGCGACTGAGGGTCCCTCAGGCCAACTGAGGGCCCCTCAGGCTGACTGAATGTCCCTTCAGCCCGACTGAGGGCCCCTTCAGCCCGACTGAGGGCCCCTTCAGCCCGACTGAGGGCCCCTTCAGGGCGCATGAGGGCCCCTCAGACCGACTGAGGACCCCTAAGGCCGACTGAGGGCCCTAAGGCCGACTGAGGGTCCCATCAGACTAACTTAGGTCGACTGAGGCCCCTAAAGCCGACTGACGGGCCCTTCAGGCCGACTGAGAGGTCCTGCAGGCCGACTGACGGCCCCTCAGGTCGACTGAGAGTCCCTTCAGAGCGACTGAGGGCCCCGACAGGCCGACTGAGGGCCCCCTCAGGTCGACTGATGGCTCCTTCAGACCGACTGAGCCCCCCCCCCCCCCCTCCCCCCACGGGTTGACCGATCGTCCCTCAGATCGACCGAGGGTACGTCTGGCCAGCTAAGGGCCCCTTAGACAAAAATAAAATGGGCCCTCAGCTCAACGGGGTACCCGCGGGTGTCCAGGGTACCCCTTGGATACGCCCTTGGAGAGGGCCCATGCCAGGTCTGAGAGGGCCCATTGCAGGCCTGAGAGGGCCCATTACAGGCCTGAGAGTGCCCATTACAGGCCTGAGAGGGCCCTCGAAAGGGTTCTTCCTCCTTATCATAGGGCTCTCTGACAGACTAGGAGGGTCCTTGTATTGTGTGAGAGGGCTTTGGATCCGCTTCTCTCATGGTGATTTACATCAACATAAAATGACGGCCGCCAGGCCGTGTGGTTGCAGCCGGGCATAAGGGGCCCGGCAAAATCTCCTGGGTGCAAGAGCACCATTTGCATCCCCCTGGCTACGCCTCTGTTAAAGCAGGTGTCGACAATACGATATTCTGCTCAATCGAAGGTGAGTATGTTTTTTAGCAGTGTTTCATACAGCAAGTTCCATCTGTGGTGACCATATGCGTAGGAACAGGGGGGGGGGGGAGCAGCCGCCCCCCACACATTTTTTTATTTTAAAATTACGCCTATGGGCGTTGCATGGCAAGAATCTACTTCAGAATGCCTCCTGCCCCCCCCCCCCCCCCCTCCCTCCCCCACTTGAACATAGTTTATACGCCCCTGGTGGTGACATAGCAATTGATGCACAGTGAAAGCCTTTCTTCCATATTTTGTATGTATTATTATTATTATTTATTATTATTATTATTTATTATTATTATTTATTATTATTATTTATTATTATTTGTATTAAAGGGAATGGTTCACCTTTAACATGGGGTTTTGGACTGAGATAGCAGATTTGTAGAGCAGATCTAAAAATAGGTTGTGGTGAAAGAATTGCCTCCCTACGTTAAGTAATTTCGACACAGGACTAGTGAGCCCGGTTTCATGTCCGCTGTTCCGGGCCACGATCGGGTCATGAACGCTCGCCGCCGGAGGCAGGTACACTCTCTGGCACGTAGTTTCTGATCACGACACCTCGTTAAATGGATATTGCCACCTCCGGAGGATTTCTAAAAAGCAACTTAAATGAATGGTCCGCCCCTGTAGCTCAGTTGGGAGAGCGCTGGACTTCTGACCTATCCCGGCAGTGGCAGCCCGGGTTCGAGTCGCTTCGGCGCTCGCTATTTGCTGCTGACTGGGATGGGCTGCGGCTGGTGGCAGCGGTCGTACTCAAGGTCAGGTGACGTCAGTGAGCGGGGCGGACCGTGTCCAGGTATGTCGGGCACGTAAAACTTTCGTCTCTAAATTCTGCCGGCCAACAGGAATTGTGCGATCGGGTGGTGAGGTCAGGACCTGCACAACAAGCTCTGCTTAGCGCGGGTCTTGACCTCGGAAATCCATCCATACAAAACATTCGGACTAAATTTATTATAAAAAAAATATTTTTAAAAAATGGTGGGGATCAACAATCATGTATGCTCAAGCTCAAACTTGCTCCTGCAGCACCTAAGGCAGTGTATCGGCAAAGCATTTTGTATTTATTTTGGACTCCAAAACGTTGGTCCCAGCTGTGCTCAGTACTAGATTAATGATGGCCGCTCTCATCCAGTTTGGCTGTGGTATTGGCGCCCGCCCAAAGCCGAAGCGTACGAATTCGCCGAGACTTGACCTTGGCAAGTCTATATGTGTTATAAGGTATAGGTCACATAACTCCTACGGTCTTAAAGCCGAGCCAATGCAATTCTTGCTGTTTTATTATGAAAGAGGCTAAGGTTGTTGAAAATATTATTAACTGCATACGCTTTTTAATTTTAAAGTGCACTGACGGAATGGTGATGTTGAGTTTGCAACATTCAAAAGAAAGTAACAGTCCGCAAAGAAGTGATTCTAAATAGTGATGTGGCGACTCCAATTTTACGAATGCTTGGCAAGCATGAGTGGTGCAAATGTATTTTTTGATCTAATGGGGGGGGAGTTTCGGGAACCAAATTTTGCAGGTGAAATCGGACACGCTTAATCGACCGATACACACCAAAAATTCCATATTGGCCTGCGAGGTGGCAATGTCCCTTTAATATCCGCTCAGCTGCCCGGGCGGCGCGGCGGCCCCTTGTCAGAGACCGTACTTGGCGTCAGGCGGAGCCAGAACGCCAGCTGCTGTCGTACGATTTCTCGTGAAATGCAAAAAGAAACTTACTTCTTTCTCCATATATATATCCATCAGTTGTCCAAACGAAAGTCATATTCGTAGTTTTGAGCTCAAGTTGCACCGTATGGTTGAATTTCAAGACAACTTTCAAGGTGACCTATTTATTCCCTTTAAGTAATTTCGACACAGGACTAGTGGCCCGGGTCTGTTGTTCCGGGCCACGATCGGGATATGAACGTTCGCCGCCGGAGGCAGGTACACCCTCTGGCACGTAGTCTCTGATCACGACGCCTCGTTAATATCCGCTCAGCCGCCCGGGCGACGCGGCGGCCTCTTGTCAGAGACTGTACTTGGCGCCAGGCGGAGCCAGAACGCCAGCTGCTGTCGTACGATTTCTCGTGAAATGCAAAAAGAAAATTACTTCTTTCTCCACATATATCCATCAGTTGTCCAAACGAAAGTCATATTCGTAGTTTTGAGCTCAAGAAGCACCGTATGGTTGAATTCCAAGACAACTTTCAAGGTGACCTATTCCCTGTAAGTAATTTCGACACTGACTAGTGGGCTCGGTTTCATGTCTGCTGTTCCGGGCCACGATCGGGATATGAACGCTCGCCGCCGGAGGCAGGTACACCCTCTGGCTCGTAGTCTCTGATCACGACGCCTCGTTAATATCCGCTCAGCCGCCCGGGCGGCGCGGCGGCCCCTTGTCAGAGACTGTACTTGGCGTCAGGCGGCGCGGGGCGGAGCCAGAACGCCAGCTGTCATCGTACGATTTCTCGTGAAATACAAAGAGAAACTTACTTCTTTCTCCACATATATCCATCAGTTGTCCAAACAAAAGTCACCTTCGTAGTTTTGAGCTCAAGATGCACCGTATGGTTGAATTTCAAGACAACTTTCAAGGTGACCCCTTAAATATATGAATGTTTATCAGTTTAACAATCAGATGTACAACCATAGTAGTTTTGCCACCAATATTTTTGTTGTTGTTTGGCCCGAAGCCACGGTGGATAGAAAGATTGTCCGCCCAGGAGCCGCAGCCAGCAGCCCCGACGACGGCTGCCGCGGCGAGTCGATATGGTTGATCGTCCGCTGAGGCTGGATGGGCCGCTCGCCCTTATGGCGGTTCGCCACGCATGGTTGACTTCCGCGATTTTGTGCAACCCCAATTATTGATATAAAAAAATGGCTGCATTCAACTCGGAAAGCTTCAGCGAACCACATGAGACGTGAGCCTTTAGCACTTTCGATCGTAACTATTTTTAGAGCCACCTTCAAACAGTGACTTAATACATTGTCGCCAATGGCGGCAATCGCCGCTTGGGTCACATTGCTGCCCAGTGCCCCTGGCGGCGGAAATTTTGCTGACACCCCATTATACATCTGCTGTGCAAAAATGAAGAAATTTCGTCGATTTTTTTCTCTCGAAATATAACGAATTTAGTGACGACACATGAGTGTGACACACAAATCAGCCAAACTTTAGCGGGCCTTACAAATGCCATATTTGAAGTCAAATGCAATCGAAAAACGCCAAAAGTTAGCAAATAGCAAGGGCTACGAAATGGCTATCTCGGATTTGTGAAAAATTTGGTTTTTGACCAATTTGTTTTAATGCCCTCAAAATCAACATTTTCAAACATTTTCAAAAAACCGGAGATATGTTGAAGAACCACATGTGGACAATACCCAAACCAAATTTAAAAGCAATATCTTTATTTTTGACTGACTTATCGCTCCCTAAGTATGAGTAGGGGAGACTGGGGCACGTTCTGTCACTATTGTTAAAATTGGCCCTGGTGGGCACACTTTCAAGAGTTGGTGAATGATACTTCCCATTACTGTTATATGCAGCAATAGCTTCAAATAGTTTATAGGAGTTCAAGTGGTATCTCAGTTTGTTTCGACACCAGTGTCGACAATGTGGTGATTACTCATCCGACAGAACCTGCCCCATATATGTGGCACGTTCTGTCACCTACGGGGGCACATTCTGTCACTGATGGGGAACTTCCTGTTATCACCGAACGGTCATCCGTGGCGTCCCTGGGGAAGAGAAAGAGGGTTTCATTCATCGCCATCATCAATTGTGTAGAAAATGACGGCCAGATACCGTCCCAACACTGCATTTTTGCGTTTTTCTTCTTGGTTATCCATATACAAATAATATGAACTGCATCGTTTCACACATCGGTAGTACCATTATCGTGGTCATCTTTTCCCAGCCTCTGCAAACATAAACACTTGAGGTCAAGGTATCAACAACACAGTATGGAGCACATTTGTATCCTCGAACAGCGCCAGTCAATCAACACATTGCGCGATTTTGTTTGGTTCGCTGCCAACAACAACCACGTCTTGGCTAACTAAACAACTTCTGATTCTGAGCAAACTTTTGGTTTGCTGCCAACAACCCTATTCTGTCTCCGATGACCACTCACGCCTCCTTCACACCCACAGCTCACATGAAGCGCATGTGGAAGGTGCGCCCGGTGGGGGAGATTACGGGCTCGGGCGTCTGCAGCCGGCAGATATGAAGTCCTCGAACTATCGTCCTCGAACCTCGAACCTCGAACTATCGGTAGATGAGGTCCTCGAATAACAGGCAATAATTTGTATGGTCGTTTATAAGCGATACGACGAGGAATCATAAACAGATTCAGTGACAGAACCTGCCCCAGATTGGGTGACAGAACTTGCCCCACTCGACGTAGGTCACACTTTTTCGTTTTTGACTGAAAAAGTGGGAGAATAGGGCAGAATAACGCTCAGCACGATATTCTAGACATTCGTGACTCCCCATGACAGTATTCAAATACACTATAAAATTATCTGAATGGCCACACACCAAAATTTTGTTCACTTCAAAAAGTTTGGATTTCTGTTGAAAAAACAAACTTGTCAAATTTGGACCAATCCGGTCGCAGGCATGTTGTTGTTTTGATGTTACCTGGCCATTCCAAGCAAAAATGAGCATATGTTAAGAAACAACAACATACCTGCGATGGGTAGTTCACGAGAAAACCCCGCTGACAGAATGTGCCCCGTGACTGAACGTGCCCCTTCTCCCCTAACTCATGACGTCATATTTTGTTCTGTTTTTGTCTTTTAGTTGGATTTCTGAGACAAAACTGGTCTAGACACATGTATTTGTCAAATTTTGACCTTATGTGATCAGACCTTGACCCTATATGGTGTCAGGTTGTGAAAATGACTGCTACTATCGAGTTATACGTGTAAAATACACCATACAACATGTGTCGCATGGCTTTCGTAGACCTTGTGACCTTTTGTGACCTGACCTTGAACTTTGCTTACAATTTCACTTTTGCTTATGCGGGATATGTAGTATACCTTTGAGAGCACTTTGTGCGATAATAGTCGCAAGCTAAGGCTTTGGATGGAAAGTATGACCCAAAAACTCATCTCAATTTTTACCTTTGACCTGACTGTGACCTGACGTGACCTTTAAAAAAATCGTGTATGCTTTGGATGTGTCTCATTGAGAGCTTTCGATTGCCGCCTTGTGCGTCTCGCTGCGGTCATTGGTTCGGAAGATAACCAGGGGGGGGGGGCGAAAAACGCCCCCCCCCAGCCAATGGCGTTCGGCTGAGACCCCAGCCAATGCCGGGTTAAGGCTCCCAGGCCGACATAGAACCCATTCGGACCAAGAGAGGGCCTTCTCAGACCTGCACAGGGCCTTCTCGGGACTAGACAATAGCGCTCTTAGGTCAGCCTAGGGCCCTTTCAGGCATGGCAAAGGCCCTCTCAGACACTGGGCCACCTCTGGTATAAGGCCCTATCAGGCTTTGTAATTACGTTTTCAGACCAACCCAGGTCCTCAGGGCTGGGAAACAGGTACCTTCTTAGACCAGCCGACGGCCCTCTCCCACCGACCTCAGGCACCACAGGCCGACCGAGAGCTCCTCAGACCGACAGAAAGATCCTCAGGCCCACGAAAGGTCCCTCGGACCCACCGAGGGCTCTCTTAGACCGACCGAGGGCCCTAAGCCCGACTGAGGTCCCCTTAGGACGACCGAGGGCACCCTCAGGCCGACTGAGTCCCCAAGCCAACCGAGGACCTCTCGGGCCGATCGAGGGCCCCTCAGGCCGACCGAGGGCCCCTCAGGCCGACCGGGATCCCAGCAAGAGGGCCCCTCAGACCGACCACGGGCCCTCTCAGGTCGACCGACAGATCTCTCAAAACGCTGGAGGCCCAGTTTTACCGCTTTAAGGTCCTCTCAGGTCGAAGAAGCCCTTTCAGAACAATCTAGCGGCCTCCCAGTTGGGCACAGGGGATCGGCAGGGCCAGTGACATATTCCTCCCCCTTGGGGGTAATTCGAAAACACGCACGTATATCGACGGAAAATATGAAAATTTGAGGAAAACTCACCTTTTTTATTTTTTGCGTTGTTAGGCAATATATTGACGAGTATTTTGCAAAGCAAAAAATTGAACTCAGAGGTGTACCCGGGGTCATACGAGGTCAACGAGAAAAAAAGGTCACGAGGTCACGGTTTCAAGGTCATTCAAGGTCACGCAAAAAAGCTCAGAAATAGAATCTCTGTTTCATTGCGAATTCAGCCATATAATATTTTTTTATATTTAGTTTAGTCAGATGCGTTATTTTGGCTTCCAAGCATACCTCTGCAGCGTGACCTTGCCAAAATGCCCGAGGCTATAACTCCAAAACCTGAGGTCAGATCGAGCTAATATTTAAAAAAAATGACTTCGCCTGTAACCGGGTTTTGTGCCTGTTGGTGATTTATCAATAAATACAAATACAAATACAGCTGAATGCAGGGCCCGAGATAACCCTATAGACCAATTTTGAACAAAAAGTGAGAGATGAGGGTTATTTCGACTTGTCGAAATGTCGTGGAATGCCCCAGCTGTCGTTTTGTAGTACGGGAAACGGCCTACCACGGGGAAGTTCCTACATATATAGGCACAAATTACCAGGCATGATGTCCATCGGTGGAACCAACATGTCATAAGTGCTTGTGAGAGCTTACCGAATGCATTTAAACTTAATTTGGTTCATCCCATAATTACCGGAAGGCGAGAAACCATGCGACGGGGCGGCCGTCTTGGCGTTGCGGCCTACCACGGAGCGGGCGGTATACTAGCTGTCGTTTTCGTAGTACGGGAAACGGCAGCAGCTGCGCGGAGTCGCGGATAACAATAGAAAGTGAGCAGAGTTACCTATCCATACTTACTTATTTATCCATGGTCGAAGTGACTGAAAACATGCGCACAAAAAAAAACGTTCATGTCGTAAAACTATCTGCCGGTGTTTCCTTTCCGCAAGCACAAAGTGTGCCTAAACAACAAATAGGGCACATTAACTCCATAATATGCCCGTTTTTCTACTACCGAAATTTCTTTAAATTCCTGTCGACTTCCCTCAAGAAAAGTAAAAATAGTGTCCCGATCCCTTCAATTCTTCCATTGCACCGATACTTTTTTCCTAATGCTTTTTATGATATTGAGACCTGCAATATTTCCGAACAAAGTATGGATTTATGTCTCCAAAACGAGGGGACAATCCCCCAGTCTGACGACCGGGGGGACGGTGCCCCCCCCCCCCCTACGGCGACGTCCTTGGCCTTGGGCCCCCATTGGCCCCCTCCTTGGCTACGTCCATGTTTTGACATGACCGGAGATTTGGCCCTTACCCAAGGTCTTATACTTGAGCTTATACTTGATGGTGTCTTATACTTTGTGTCCAGTGAAGCCCAGGTGATGGCAGGGGTGTAGGATCCTATTCAGTTAGCTCCCTTGCCTTGTCAGTCAGCCCCCTCAGGCTAAAAAACAGATATTTGACATACAGCAACAATACAAAGGGAAAGCTGAATAAATACCAAGATAAATCAAAATTACAAATGAGAAATGTCCTTGTATATCGAACGAAACCGCTATGCATGATGTGGACATCAGGTGAGAATGCACTTTTTTGGTATGCTAGGCTGGACCTTAGTTCAGCCCCCTGAACTGATTTTGAGAACGTACGCCCCAAGGTGATAGGCAAAGCACAGCAGAGGTAATTGACATATATTCGTTAAAACAATATTGATGTAGGCCCTATGGAAAATATATGGAAGGTATTTTGTTTAGTCCGATTTGTTTCCCATCTCCGAATTATGGGATTCAATTAAATACTCTAGATTCGCGCTTGTTTTCGAGTTTGGGCCACTTTTCGTCGAAACCACGCAATGGGGTAAAACGCCCCCTGGTCTTGAGGCAAGCCAATATGTCTTGATAGAATGAAGATAGAGGTGAGAACGACACCTCTGTGTTTTCTCGTCGAAACGCGTCCGACAATGTACAGCATGACCTACCTGGTTCATCACATGACCTTGAATGACCTTGACCTGAGGTCACCTTATGAATTTGACCTAACGCGGTCATCACGCATATGGTTCGAAGCGCCCTGAGGAACGGAACACGATGATGTTAAAATTATTGCCAACTTTTCATTGGGTACACATATATTGTTGAAAAACTTTCTGACAGCAAACAGCCAACGTGCCATTTGATGACCTCTTGAGCCTAAACCATTAACCGGACCTAAAAATGGACGTCACCCAAGCGATTTCATATTTCAAGAATTGTATATTGCTGTTTTCCGTTTGTTGCTATCTATCATAGTTCCCGATATATTTGGGGAACTCGGGCAGACTCCAGAAGTTTCCATAGTTTACCTTTGATGGGCTCTGTTGACCTAACTATTGACCTGAGCTAAATGTGGCTAAAATAGGTTCGACATGAATTGCAACGAGCTATCGAGCGGTATTTTTTTGGTTTTCGCGTACTCTCCATAGGAGCCGAGTTCAAGGGAAGGAGACGTTTTGCCCCATGGACCGGTGCGTCCCCAGGGGTGGGGTAAAACTCCTCTTTTGCATGGTTCTTGGAAATCGTCGCACAAACGTATTAAATGAAGAAGGTATAATTAGGCAATGCAGAATGCAAGAGACAAATCTCCAAACTATATCACAACGCTAACACTCTCCGCCTCCGTCAAATAGGAGACGATATTTTCAGCAAAAGCACATTGCCCTACATATATAATTGTCTACTTGCCTTTCTTTTCACCATGCTGCTCATATCCTGACCCGCCTACGGACACCTATCATCGGTGCACGTCTCAGACCGGTGTGTCTCTGTCCGTGTCGAGATCCTGACCCGCCTACGGACACCTGTGGTCGGTGCACGTCTCAGACCGGTGTGTCTGTCCGTGCCGGGATCCTGACCCGCCTACGGACACCTGTGGTCGGTGCACGTCTCAGACCAGTGTGTCTGTGTCCGTGCCGGGATCCTGACCCGCCTACGGACACCTATCCTCGGTGCACGTCTCAGACCGGTGTGTCTGTGTCCGTGCCGGGATCCTGACCCGCCTACGGACACCTATCCTCGGTGCACGTCTCAGACCGGTGTGTCTGTGCCCGTGCCGGGATCCTGACCCACCTACGGACACCTATCCTCGGTGCACGTCTCAGACCGGTGTGTCTGTGTCCGTGCCGGGATCCTGACCCGCCTACGGACACCTATCCTCGGTGCACGTCTCAGGCCGGTGTGTCTGTCCGTGCCGGGATCCTGACCCGCCTACGGACACCTGTGGTCGGTGCACGTCTCAGACCGGTGTGTCTGTGTCCGTGCCGGGATCCTGACCCGCCTACGGACACCTATCCTCGGTGCACGTCTCAGACCGGTGTGTCTGTGTCCGTACCGGGATCCTGACCCGCCTACGGACACCTGTGGTCGGTGCACGTCTCAGACCGGTGTGCCTGGCCGTGCCGGGATCCTGACCCGCCGCCTACGGACACCTGTGGTCGGTGCACGTCTCATACCGGTGTGTCTGTGTCCGTGCCGGGATCCTGACCCGCCTACGGACACCTATCCTCGGTGCACGTCTCAGACCAGTGTGTCTGTGTCCGTGCCGGGATCCTGACCCGCCTACGGACACCTGTGGTCGGTGCACGTCTCAGACCGGTGTGTCTGTGCCCGTGCCGGGATCCTGACCCGCCTACGGACACCTATCCTCGGTGCACGTCTCAGACCAGTGTGTCTGTGTCCGTGCCGGGATCCTGACCCGCCTACGGACACCTGTGGTCGGTGCACGTCTCAGACCAGTGTGTCTGTGTCCGTGCCGGGATCCTGACCCGCCTACGGACACCTGTGGTCGGTGCACGTCTCAGACCGGTGTGTCTGTGTCCGTGCCGGGATCCTGACCCGCCTACGGACACCTGTGGTCGGTGCACGTCTCAGACCGGTGTGTCTGTGTCCGTGCCGGGATCCTGACCCGCCTACGGACACCTGTGGTCGGTGCACGTCTCAGACCGGTGTGTCTGTGTCCGTGCCGGGATCCTGACCCGCCTACGGACACCTGTGGTCGGTGCACGTCTCAGACCGGTGTGTCTGTCCGTGCCGGGATCCTGACCCGCCTACGGACACCTATCCTCGGTGCACGTCTCAGACCGGTGTGTCTGTGTCCGTGCCGGGATCCTGACCCGCCTACGGACACCTATCCTCGGTGTACGTCTCAGACCAGTGTGTCTGTGTCCGTGCCGGGATCCTGACCCGCCTACGGACACCTGTGGTCGGTGCACGTCTCAGACCGGTGTGTCTGTGTCCGTGCCGGGATCCTGACCCGCCTACGGACACCTGTGGTCGGTGCACGTCTCAGACCGGTGTGTCTGTGTCCGTGCCGGGATCCTGACCCGCCTACGGACACCTGTGGTCGGTGCACGTCTCAGACCAGTGTGTCTGTGTCCGTGCCGGGATCCTGACCCGCCTACGGACACCTATCCTCGGTGTACGTCTCAGACCAGTGTGTCTGTGTCCGTGCCGGGATCCTGACCCGCCTACGGACACCTGTGGTCGGTGCACGTCTCAGACCGGTGTGTCTGTGTCCGTGCCGGGATCCTGACCCGCCTACGGACACCTGTGGTCGGTGCACGTCTCAGACCGGTGTGTCTGTGTCCGTGCCGGGATCCTGACCCGCCTACGGACACCTGTGGTCAGTGCACGTCTCAGGCCGGTGTGTCTGTGTCCGTGCCGGGATCCTGACCCGCCTACGGACACCTGTGGTCGGTGCACGTCTCAGACCAGTGTGTCTGTGTCCGTGCCGGGATCCTGACCCGCCTACGGACACCTGTGGTCGGTGCACGTCTCAGACCGGTGTGTCTGTGTCCGTGCCGGGATCCTGACCCGCCTACGGACACCTGTGGTCGGTGCACGTCTCAGACCGGTGTGTCTGTGTCCGTGCCGGGATCCTGACCCGCCTACGGACACCTGTGGTCAGTGCACGTCTCAGGCCGGTGTGTCTGTGTCCGTGCCGGGATCCTGACCCGCCTACGGACACCTGTGGTCGGTGCACGTCTCAGACCAGTGTGTCTGTGTCCGTGCCGGGATCCTGACCCGCCTACGGACACCTGTGGTCGGTGCACGTCTCAGACCAGTGTGTCTGTGTCCGTGCCGGGATCCTGACCCGCCTACGGACACCTGTGGTCGGTGCACGTCTCAGACCAGTGTGTCTGTGTCCGTGCCGGGATCCTGACCCGCCTACGGACACCTGTGGTCGGTGCACGTCTCAGACCAGTGTGTCTGTGTCCGTGCCGGGATCCTGACCCGCCTACGGACACCTGTGGTCGGTGCACGTCTCAGACCGGTGTGTCTGTGTCCGTGCCGGGATCCTGACCCGCCTACGGACACCTATCCTCGGTGCACGTCTCAGACCAGTGTGTCTGTGTCCGTGCCGGGATCCTGACCCGCCTACGGACACCTGTGGTCGGTGCACGTCTCAGACCGGTGTGTCTGTGTCCGTGCCGGGATCCTGACCCGCCTACGGACACCTGTGGTCGGTGCACGTCTCAGACCGGTGTGTCTGTGTCCGTGCCGGGATCCTGACCCGCCTACGGACACCTGTGGTCGGTGCACGTCTCAGACCGGTGTGTCTGTGTCCGTGCCGGGATCCTGACCCGCCTACGGACACCTGTGGTCGGTGCACGTCTCAGACCGGTGTGTCTGTGTCCGTGCCGGGATCGCGGTCACGTGTCCGGCAGCGGCGGCGGCCGACCACCGACCCCCGCGACTCCGGCTGCCCGGAGGCGATAGCCGGAGGCGGCGCTGGTCGCGGGGCACGCTGCCGTTACCCTGGCACGTGATGTGATTGGCGTGTGGCCTCCGGGCAGCCCGATGGTCCGGCAGAAAATATGGCGGAGGTGGTGACGGGCGAGGGTCCGGCCGGCCCGGAGACACATGCAGACCTGATATCGTCCTGCGCTGGTCACGACCGGTGTACCTGGTAACTGAAATAACTGAAATATGCTGTCCGTCACTTCAGCCAGTTTGGTCTGCTCACAATCGGTGATTTGCTTGGACGAAAAACTGAGTTAACAACTTCTGAAGTTCTTGTTTTTAGCAAATGAAGATATGTTTTTAATTATTCTTTGTCTTGGGCTCGTGTATTGTTTTCCAAAGCTGGAGCTACAGACCATACTGCCCCTTCTGTACAGACCATACTGCCCCTTCCTGTTGCGTGTCGGTCACTGTCGGCCGGCCTGACCGCCGTCTGACCCGGTCCGGTCTCCGAGATAGGCCTGTCCGGCTCTGTCGTTATCGTCTGACCCGGTCTCCGAGATAGGCCTGTCCGGCTCTGTCGTTATCGTCTGACCCGGTCTCCGAGATAGGCCTGTCCGGCTCTGTCGTTATCGTCTGACCCGGTCTCCGAGATAGGCCTGTCCGGCTCTGTCGTTATCGTCTGACCCGGTCTCCGAGATAGGCCTGTCCGGCTCTGTCGTTATCGTCTGACCCGGTCTCCGAGATAGGCCTGTCCGGCTCTGTCGTTATCGTCTGACCTGGGCCCTGTTTCACCAAGTGAATATATTCATGCCGTACTTCCGAAAATACGGCATCCAAAGTATGACAGTAATACTATTCTGTTTCACCACGGTAATATATTACTTGCCGTAGGGAATATATTCGAAGAGAAATATTCGCGCATGCACTCAGAGCCGCGCGCTGATTGGCTAGCCAGCGGCACTATATTTTCCGTCTGCAGACGTAAATAACGGAAAATATATGCTTATCTATATTTTTGATATATATTAATATTTTGATATTGATTTATATTTTCATTTATATATAATTACATGGTTTTCAAAGGATTTGTACTTATATTTATATTTTCTTGGAATGATTCTTAGATATAGAAGACTAAGAGGAGATCTAATTGAAGTCTTCAAATTTGTAAATAGTCAGCATTCTGGATATTTAAAGGGTATGTTTGAGTTCAATAGGGAAAATCGAGGTAGAGGTCATCAGCATAAACTCATTATGAAACAAAGTAGGACTAGGCTACGACAGTCATTTTTCAGTAGAAGGGTTGTAGGACATTGGAATATGCTACCAGGGGATGTCGCTGATGCAGTGACACTTGCTTCCTTCAAAATTAGATTAGATAAATACTTTACAGAGAAGGGATTAGTTCATAAATACTCGTGGGATTAGCCTTCTTTTATGCAGGTAGAGTAAGGTGATTTGAAGGGGCGAGACTGGTGGAGGGGGGGGGGGGGGGTGGGTTGGGGTGCAACCTCGGATGGGCCCAAGAGGCTCTTTGTTGCACTTTTCTTTTATGTCTTTTATGTCTTTATGATTCACGCGGCGTCGGCATTCCAAGGCCGACAATGTAAACAAACAATCTCGTCGCCGGCTTTACCGTGCCTGGTGTAATTTCATGGCTGTTAGCTACTACCTATCAAACTTAAGTGGTTTCCTGTTGTTTTGTATGATTGACGTTAAAATTTAGATTATTTTATTCGCTAAGGTAATTGTTAAGCGAATGCCTTCAGCGCCAGAGCAAAAGTCAATCGCCGGTGACTTTGCAAGTGGAGAAGTTCACATTCGCCATTGTGCGACACGAACGCGGACCGACTTGCCATCAGTCCGAAGTACGGCCTTGGTCCGAAGTATGCAAACAAAAGGCTATGAAGATAAACTGCGGAAAACATTTGCTGAACAAACAGTGTGGTGGCGTCGGGTAACAAGCTGTGTAGTGTGGAGATATGCGTGTGTTTTATCTTTACTATGACTGCGACAGCAGTTTAACAGAGGATAGCAGATCGAAACAAAAATCATATTCGAGCGAGATGCTGAGCGTTTTTGTAACTTGAAAATAAATATTTTTTGAAGATATCTTCCGTGTGTATCATGCTCTGACAAATATGTGTTGGTGACCGCAGCCTGTCGCGATTAGCACATCAATTAAGATACCATTCTCTTGTGTGAGTTTTGTGGCAGACGCACACTATTCTCCGCAATATTTCGTTTCCAACATCATATTGGAATAATTGAGAGCTAGGTAGTTACGTTGTTCTCATTTGATGATTCTGCTGCCATGGAAATGTAGGCTCATCAGGTTGATTTGGATTATTGATTAAATAAGCAGCCGGACCACGGGTGCTGTGATAGCGTAAGTGATGAGTGCTGGGACTTACATCCGGTGGTCGAGGGTTCGAGTCTCGTCCGCTCCGCTTTTTTAGATATGCGGTTAAATACATACACAGTGAAAGACAAGCTTTTATTACAACCAACATACGAAATACCGTCCTTTCTGTATCTACCGTCCTTTCTATGAAATTTCTTAGTAAGTATATCTCACCTAAATAGTTATCCGCAGACAAATCTGCATCACCGTTTGAACGTGGTTGAAAACGCGTTTTCTACTAATAGGCCCAACATGGCCTCGCCAGCTTCAACTTCACCTTCCATTCTCCAGAACAACGATGCTCAAAACAGATGCCAGCAAAAACACCAACAGGAACAGTTGAAAATGCAAAAAAACGAACGACACAACAATGATTAATAAAACAATAAATATGCCACTAAAATTCGCTGACCAATCTATCCGTTGATGATTCAATAGCAATATAACCGGCACTGAGGTTGGCGCTGAGGATCCAAAGTATGCCACTAAAACTGGCATACTTTGAATGTAAGCAAACACGGCAATCAGCTGGCTAAAGAAGTAGATCGGCCGGTCGAAATGGAATATATTCCAAAAATGCCGTACTTTGGCTGTCATACTTTGGATGGCATAAGTATTCCAGTACGGCATTTGGTGAAACAGAATATGTCATAGTATGACAAAAGTGAATATGTACGGCATCGAAAAGGAATATATTCACTTGGTGAAACAAGGCCCCGGTCTCCGAGATAGGCCTGTCCGGCTCTGTCGTTATCGTCTGACCCGGTCTCCGAGATAGGCGTGTCCGGCTCTGTCGTTATCGTCTGACCCGGTCTCCGAGATAGGCGTGTCCGGCTCTGTCGTTATCGTCTGACCCGGTCTCCGAGATAGGCGTGTCCGGCTCTGTCGTTATCGTCTGACCCGGTCTCCGAGATAGGCGTGTCCGGCTCTGTCGTTATCGTCTGACCCGGTCTCCGAGATAGGCCCGTCCGGCTCTGTCGTTATCGTCTGACCCGGTCTCCGAGATAGGCCTGTCCGGCTCTGTCGTTATCGTCTGACCCGGTCCGGTCTCCGAGATAGGCCCGTCCGGCTCTGTCGTTGTCGACTGACCCGGTCTCCGAGATAGGCGTGTCCGGCTCTGTCGTTATCGTCTGACCCGGTCTCCGAGATAGGCCTGTCCGGCTCTGTCGTTATCGTCTGACCCGGTCTCCGAGATAGGCGTGTCCGGCTCTGTCGTTATCGTCTGACCCGGTCTCCGAGATAGGCCTGTCCGGCTCTGTCGTTATCGTCTGACCCGGTCTCCGGGATAGGCCTGTCCGGCTCTGTCGTTATCGTCTGACCCGGTCTCCGAGATAGGCCTGTCCGGCTCTGTCGTTACCGGGCCGTTAGCGGTGAGCGAGGCGGCCCCCGCGTCTCGCACGTGCGGCGCCGCCGACTCCGTTTCAATTTATAAATATTAAATTGATCGCGCCGGCTATCAGATCGGTACGTGGCCGGCCTGGGAATGGCGGCCGATGGTGATGCGCCGTGATTGTCTCGGCGCGTGGCGGCGATTTCGGCGCGGCGCGGCGGTAACGCGCCACCCGCCCGGCACAAACAAATGCATCCAATACACTGTCGATGACTACTGCTGGGAATATAAAGGGGCTGGTGGAGCATCCGATGTCAGATTGGGCTGCGTGTTTGGGAGCTTGTTTTTGGGGAATGCCGCCGCATCAGGGGATTGGATGACCATTGATTTCAGCTTGTTGGCATCCCGAGTAGATGTGAGGAGAGGAGTCGGCGAGGAGAGATTTGTACCCCTAATGTTGATAGTCGATATCTTGCTTGGTTTGCTGATGGGGATGTTTGTAGAGGAGGTAGCTGTGAGATGATGTCAAACATATCTCCTGACTCATCGGGTCGTTTTTAAATCCACGCGAACACGAGTAGATAAATATTTGAACTAGATATTCAACATTTAAATTTTTGTCGACTTTAAGGCGGCATACATATTTTTCAATAGCATTAGGTATATACATTATTCATTAAATAAAAGCATGTAAATGCCGTGTGCACGTCATGTTTGTTTGATATTAGCCAATGAACTGGCTTAAGACACGGAGAAGAGATATACAGGGATGGCCGCTCCTCGGGTTTAACATGTCTGTCGGCGACAACGCGCTAGTGCTGCCATACGCCCGGCCGATTTATTTCTGAAAGGAAAAGCCGCTCGGCCGCCCACTCCAGCCCGGGACCCTATGATACACATTCATACGTCAAAATGTGATGTTTGCTCACTTTCTGTTGATTTAACCCTCGCCCTACAACGCTTTTTTCACCTTCGCCCTACGGGGGGGTCCTAAAAAGACCCCCTGTTAACTTCCAAACCAAGCAACATAGAGAAACGCAGTAAGAACCAACATGTTGCCTGTCATGTTTGGAATCTAACGGTATGTAATTTTTAGTTTTCGGGTCAACAAGTGACCTTCCAGGTCAAGTGAATGACCTCGATCGACCACGTCCAGAACAGCGATTTTGCTCTGTCAGAAAACCTCAAAATGTAAAATTGATGAATGTAAATAAAAAGGCATGTTGCTAGACCAGTTTTGTCTCAGGAAATACAGAAAAGGTAATTATTTATTCGTATCTGGTCAAAAAAAAAGTCAAAAAAGTTATTAAAAAAATGACGGTCATGAATTTCTTACACTTAGGGAGCCATTAATCACTTAGGGAGTCAAAAATTGAGATATTTCTTTGAAATTTGGGTTGAGTATTGTACATACTCAGTTCTCTCACATATATTCCGTTTTTTAACATCTTTGAAAATGGTGATTTTGTGGTGATTTTTCCAAAAAAATCATTTTATTTTATTTTGGGGGTCAAAAACCCAAAATTTTGAAAATCCGAGATTGCCATTTTAAAGGAAATTACATTTTATATCTTTGATTAATTGCGTTTGCAATTTGCTTCAACACTATTTCTACGATTTGTCAAACATTTATCGTTTTTCCACCAACATGACGTCATCAAAACATCATTATTTCCCAAATTGCTCAACCAATTTCAATGATTTTTTTACAGCATACGTATAATTGTTGTATACTTAGCTGCTGCAAATTTCAGAAAGATGCACTGCATGTCTAAAAAGTTATTCCAGAAAAACCTCAGGGGGTCGTTTTAGGGCCCCCCCGTCGGGCGAGGGTTAAATATCTATATGTGCTATTCCAAATAGCCTCTAGCTGGTCAAATAGCATCTAGCATCTAGCTTATCGCCGCGTCTTTTCCTTTCTAGCTTCTATAGCAGCCAGCTGTCGCCAAAAGCATCGGAGTGGCCACTCCTGTATATCCCTTCTCCGTGCTTAATATGTGACAGAAGGAAAACAACTTCGTAAATCATTTGGTGCTTTTATTCTGTAAACATTTCTTTGCCATCTCAGGAGCGTGCGTGCGTGCTTAAGGACTTTTTTTTTTTTTTTTTTTTTTTTTTTTTTTTTTTTTTTTTTTTTTTTTTTTTTTTTTCTCACTTTTGTATGTTTTATTTGCACACTGCAGTAACATGTGTCCGTAGTGGGACCAATCGCGACACTTGTATAGGCTCCTTTCGATCATGCCGCACGACATATACACGCACACACAAGAACACACACACACACATACACACACACACACACACACACACACACACACACACACACACAATAACGTATTACGATCACCTTAGCGTCTGATTTCCTGCACAACCGCATTCCACTTACGCTCCGTGTACATCACTTTTATATTATCACCACTCGCGGCTCTCATTTCCGTAGCGTGCACACGCTTAACATATCCCATGTACGCATCCATGCTAATCATGCGTCCATTAATCTTACGCGTATACAAATAGTGTTTTGCAAGCAAGATAAGCAGGTTTACAATTGATGGCGCATCACAAATTCCGAACAATATATTTGTTACATTAAGCGTGTAACGTGTTGGATAAGTGTTTTTGTTTATTAATTGAAATACTTTGTCCCAGAAAGGGCGAACGTTTTGGCAGGCGAAGAAATAATGAATAATAGTATCATTGCTTTGGCAATGCTGGCAAGATGCATTGTCCAAAATCCCCCTAACAAACAAAAATCTATTTGTTGGAATGAATCGGTGTATGAGCTGATATTGGAAGGCCTGAAGCTTCGTTGATTTAGTGCATTTATATGGCATGATCATAACTTCGGACCAGCTTTGCTGTCCAAGACCCTCATTTTGCCATCGTGCAAATGCGGTTGGAATAATAGTTGTTTTGTTTACTAGCGCATATAATTGTTTTGTTTTAATCATTGACAATGGAATTTCTTCATCACGGAATTGAATGCAGGGTACCTTATCTCTATCCACAGCCCTCATACTCCTTCCGATGTTGCGGATCGTCTCTTTCCACGCCCGGGGGATAGAGCTTGCAATGCCACAGTATTTTAAGAAATCAGTTTTGCACGTTGGGAATTTATGTCTAAATCCATCATACGTTAACATTCTACCACCTGCGTCAATCAAATCACCGACGTATTTAATGCCGCAGCTGTACATATTCCTTTCAACTAATGATTTTCTGTTAATTGTAATTTCAGAGTTGAACCATAGAGATTCATTCATCATTTGAACCGAGGTACTCGGGGCTGAAGATTCGTTTAGCTTGCAGTATTCTAGCAGCATACCAACATAAAATTCAGACAACCTTAGTTTCTTAAGATCTTCTCTTCTAAACCGACTCTGGATTAGATCTTTAATTGCGTATGGGAGGCATCTAGCCTGAAACAAGCGTACCCATGTTGCATTTCCTGTCAACAGCCGTCTCATCCAACTGAGCTTTAAGCTAGTGTACATTGCCTTCGTATCAACTGCCCCTAGCCCACCATCAGAAATGCTTTGGCAAATTACTTTTGCTTTTACCTTAGGGGGTCGCCCACGCCATACATATTTCATGATCAGAGATTGTATAGACTTAAGTCTTGTCTCTGGGATAACAACACACGATATTACATAAACCAGTTTGGAAATAAGCAAACTTTTGCTCACCGTAATTCTTCCCTTTAAGCTTAAGTCCCTTTGCGACCATCTATTAATTGTATTTTGAATTTGATTTATTATGGGGTTCAAGTTTTGACTAACACAACACTCAGTGCTGCTGAACCACATTCCTAAATTTTTAACTTTGTCTACCGACGGGATGCCGCAAACACTTTCGCGTTTGTGCCGATCAGTTCCAAGCCACATGATTTTAGATTTACTGAGGTTAAGCTCTAATCCAGAAACTTCACCAAAGTGTCTGAGCTGTTTTACTAACTCTTCAACAGATTCTGCATCATGAACAAACACTGTAGCATCGTCTGCATATTGAGAAATCTTAACTTCAATATTATTAATAATAACGCCTCGTACAGAGCCTAACTGTCTAATTTTAATAGCTAGCAATTCCACAGCCAAATTGAAAAGCATCCCTGAAATAGGACACCCTTGCATAATGCCACGCTTCGGCTCAAACCATTCAGACGTGTAACCATTGTTAAGTACGGCTAACATGTTCTCGTTGTACAACAATTTTATCCACCTAATAAAGGAGTCGCCAAAGCCAAAGCATCTTAAAGCATACCAAATAAAGTGATGTTCAATACTATTGAACGCGGCCTTAAAGTCTAGCGCCACTAATATCCCACCGACATCATCAGACTGCGAATAATTTATAACGTCTTGAATTATTCTTAAATTATCTTGAATGTTCCTACCTTTAAGAAATCCAGTTTGGTCACTATGTATGACTTCTTTAATTACCACGCTTAGTCTCGTTGCAAGCACTTTGGCAATTATCTTATAAATTATATCCAATAAGCAGATCGGTCGCTTATTTTTTAATTCCTTTTGGTTACCTGCTTTTGGAATAAGAATTAATACCCCTCTTCTTTGTGTTATGAACATCTTCCCAGTTCGATACGCCTCGTTTATATAAGTGACAATGAGCTCGCCAATATCACTCCAAAACAAGTTAATAAATTCCTTATTGAATCCTGATACAGATGGGGCTCTATTAGCACTCATACTAGCGACGGCGATTCTACACTCTTCTATTGTTAGCGGTCCTTCACAAGATAGCCTGTCATGCTCTGATAGTTTCGGTATTTCAACATTTTGCATAAAACTTTCAAAATTATCTGGAACTCCTTTGGATTGATGCAGCGATTCATAAAATGATCTACAACAATCTAAAATATTTCTGTCTCCTGTTATCATTTTGCCATCTGCGCTCTCTAGCACATGAATAGCTCTATCAGCACTCTTCTTTTTCTGCAAGCTAAGAAAATATTTCGTAGGTTTTTCGCCATGCTCTAGCCAATTTGCTTGCGACCACAGCATGGCTCTCTCTGCTGCCTGCAATTTAAAATTGTCTAGCTCATCTTTCTTTTTATGGTAGTCATCATGCACAGCTACTGATGAAGGTTGCAGAGCTATTAAACTTTCTAATTTTTTAACGCTTGCTTCTAATTCTTTTTCATATTGACGTCTTTCCTTGGCAATATGCTTACTTTCTTTAATGCACATTACTCTAATGTTCGCCAACAACATTTCTATCAATAAACCTGTGTCATATGCATCTCTATAGTGTGACTGCCTATTTTTTGCTCTCTCTATTTCTTCCCTTATTTTTTGAACTAGATCGGCGTTCTCAAGAAGGCTCACATTAATTCTCCAAACACCTGGTCCCCGCTTGCTACCGAATAACTTCACTGACAATGCGATTATACTATGATCGCTTCGGGGGCCGGGATCAATATCAGTTGTGATTATCTGATGTGCATCAATCAGAGTGCTGCTTGCAAAAAAGTAGTCAATTCTGGATTGTTGCAAAGGACGGCATTTTCTCCACGTGTACTGTCGCAAATCTGGGTTTGCAAGGCGCCAAAAATCTTTCAAACTGAACTCACTCATTAATTCATGTAAGGCTTCACAAGCGCTGGATGGTTTAAATGATGTTTGACTGGTATCCTGCGCAGACAAGTGAACGTTAAAGTCGCCACACAATATAAACGGATGTGATAACTCTAATGATCGGATGTGCTCGCTCAACTGCGTATAAAACACACCCTGTTGCCGACAATGGCCTTGCGTCGGCGCATATACTCCGACTATGGTTATTGTTATATCTTTAATATTTAACAATATCGAAATTATACGACCCTCTTGGTCTCGCTTATGACCTAACACGTCACCCTTACAATGCTTTGGAACCAAAATGCAGGTGCCGCGGGCATTTGCAACACCGTGCGAAAACATAATATTCCCACCCCATTCTGCGATCCATCGTCTTTCGATTTCTTCCGTCGAGTGAGTTTCTTGCATAACAATCATATGATTTGGGTATTTAACGTGCATATGACGGAATATAGCCCTCCTTTTCTTGGTATCACGCAACCCCCTAACATTAAAGCTCACGACAGATATCTGACCAGACATTGATGAGTTCTGATATTTAAATGCGTATCTGCCTTTAGTAATGAACGTGCACACCTAGGATTTGACATTGCATAGCAGTTAACGAGGTGCACATCGGCCGCACAAAGAGCTATCATTACCCAATGGCCGCAATGAAACACAGCCATCAACGAAGTTACTGTCAAACTCACGAAAGAACAATACACACAACAACGCACAAGCATACAGTCGTCCCTACAGACTCGGCGCGGTGCGGACGCGCGCGGCCCGTGGCCAATCAACACGTAACCGAATGTGTAGCATTTCTTCCAATTCCTCTTAAGTTCTATTGTTCGAATGCTGCTCGACATTATATCTTATCTTATCACTTTAACTTACGTCTCAATTCACAAAGACGGCCGACATACTCAAAACACAGATCACATGATTACATAGTCTGTCGACCAAGCATGCCCCGGAGCTTCCCGGTGCAGAGAGGCGCAAGACTCAACGTCCCAAACGCCATGGCGACTCAGACGCCGCAAGACTTAGCCGCCGCGATCAAAACCGCCGCAGCCTGGCACACTCACCAGCAGATGCAGATGACTGCGGCAACGGGCAAAAGTCCGGCCGGACCGTCGCACCGGCTCAGCCAGCGCCGCCGCCCGCCGGCGGGCAGCCAGAAGGCGGACCACCGTGGCCACCAGCCGGCCCAGAATCACCGGCCGGCGCAGCCGCGACATCAGCAGCGGCGGAGGAGATAGCAGTCCGCTCAGCCACCGCCCCGTCGGCACCAGCTAGGGCCGCGGGAGCCGCCGCAGTCGACGGGGCGAAGTCCGACCTCGAGGAGCGCGGCGCCGCCGCCTCCAGCCCACCGACAGAAGCCGCAGCTGCAGCAGATGCCCGCGGCCCGTCCGGCAGCCACGAAGACGGTCGAGCCGCCGACCCGTCGGGCAGCCGGGGCTCGGGGGCCACTGCAGCATCCGCAGCAGCCGGCCGCGCAGACGAAACGGTGCTCGACGGCTCGCCGGGAGTCCTCGAAGATGTCCAGTCAGAGGGCAAACCCGCGCCATCCTCACCCCGCCCCGCCCGCCCGGGAGGCGCTCCACCCCGCGCCGACCCGGAACGGACCGGACCGATGGCCCGACCCAGCGCAGGGGGAGGGGGCGGGGGAGGCGCCCCAGTCCGAGCCAGACCCGGCCGGGCCGGCTGGCCGGCCCGACCCCGCGAGGGGGGCGGGGGAGGTGCCGCCCGAGACCGGCCGGCCCCGGGCAGCGCCGGCGGCAGCTCCCGCTCCGCGGCGAAAGCTTGTTGCATGTTGTGCACACGAATGGGGGCCGAGAGCTTGCTAGCCTTGTAGCAGGGAATGCCAGCCCTTGAGAAGACGGTCCAGACTCGTCCGCTACGCTTCAGATGCAGTAGCCGGTTGAGCACAGCACTTTTTGCCCTTGATAAATTTTCATTGACAAACAGCCTATTTGCGAAATCAGCTTGAAATCGCATGCTGAGACGACCTTCATAGATCTCATTCCGAAGGGCTTTATTGAGGAATGCGCATATCACCGTATTGTCTTTGGACAGTCTGTGCACCGCGGAGAAATCATTCTTGGTGACCTTAACATCTTTGAAGTTGTCATTGATCACTTTGACCGCCATTCCGGTAATATCTTCGCCGTCATGACGCCTACCAAACTTTTGGCTCGACAGGATCAAGTTGACAGCGCGACTGTGGCGTTCGATGTCATCCAGATGCTCCTCGTACCTCTCCATAGACTCATGGCAAGCACGCATTTCCGATTCCAATTGATCAATCCTTTGATCCCTGACGAAAATCTCCCCTTCCAGCCTGTCCATCCTATCCTCGTAAGACGATATCTTGCTTTCTACTTTTTGCCACAGTTTTTCATTGCCCTCCTCTACACAGGCTTTCATCATAACTTTCATTTCCTCCAATAACTGCGAATCTTTACTCACTTGTTCTTTGCTTTTTGGCGATATGAACCGCTGTTTCTTCTCGTCCAGCCGACGAATCATGCCCTCTACGGAGCGCTGACGTTTCCTGACGGCAGGCCCGGAACCGGCAGGCCCGGGACCGGCAGTCGCCGGCAGAAATGCAGAGTCGTCCGAGTCACTGTGAGTTGATTCCATGCCGACAGCAGCTGGGGTTGAATGCCGTTAACTATCACTTGAAACCTCACCTCTGGCCACGGGCCGCCTCACGTCCGCGCGCAGTCTACTCGGCCGCCACACTGACCGCGAGCTACCGAGCGGTCGGACCACCAGCGCCCGGAGGCACGACCCGACCTCGCCGGCCGCCAGGGACGGAATGGCGTGCTTAAGGACTATTTTCGTCGGATCCCTAATTGGCCCTTCGATTGTTCCCGATCGTCGTTAACTGGTGTGCTTAGGTCGTTAACGGACCAATCACTTATGGTGAACTTTGTAGAAATACTGAATGAAACTAACAGGAAAGAAGAAAAAAACGTTAAAAGCAGCGGTAATTGTTTTGTTTCCTTTGCATGCTATGCTTGTGTGCAATATGTCATGCTGTTTCATCGAAGATCTATGACTTCGTTGCGCTACATTGTGTTGGTGAAGATGTGGCTAAAATGTAAATAAGAATATGTCATGCCTTGCAGCTGTTATATGCCTTGGCATAATGAAGAAAGACAGATCACTCAAACGTGTGATGCTACTTTACAAGGCTCAGATGGAAAATATCAACGGAACAACAGCCTTCACTTGATGCCTAATTTCATCCATCAACCAAATCTCCTGAGTGCAAGTCGTGGGCTCAACCCCATACCAACAAACAGATCGAATGCATTTATTTGATGAATGGGAGTGCGCGTGCTGGGAGGACCATTTGCGCGCGGGCACGAGCCCACCCGTCCGTCCGCTGACGATTGTTCTCCCCTCGGCTGGCAGGCCGCAGTCTCTCCTCGTCTCGCGCACAGGGCCAATCTTTCATGCTTTTTAGGCGGGCCATTTGTTCTGAATGTTCGATGCTTTGGTGGTCGTAATGACGTTGAGACTGTGTCATTTGATGCGTCCCATTGCCTTCCTCTCCGCACGAGTAGGGTCATCTATTGTGTGGCAGATATGATGCGCTTTTGGCCGCAGCGCGGATTTGGGGGACTGCCTGGTGTTCTTAATTCAAACCTGTGTGGGATTGTTGCGAGTGGGATTGCAATTACGATGCCAAAGGAATACTTAACGAACTCAGTGTAATCACATTTTTAGTGTTATTGAGCTGAGCGAGCGTTCAAAATATTTGGTATATATATAATAATATATAATAAACTGTTTGTGTTCCGCTATGACATAATCAGCCCGAACATCCTTTTGACAGGACCTATATGCATTATGTGTTGTGAGATAAGTACCAGTAGTAAGTTACTAGATAAGTTACTTGTGACGCCTAATAAATATTGATTGATTGATTGACTAGGCTGGACAGCAAACATGCTCCTGCTTTTGTAATTTGGAAGCAGCTCAAATATTTTGTTACGTTATTATTTTGAGTAACTAAGATTTACCAGCTTAAGCGTTTCTTGTCATTCATCGAGCTCTAAAAGCGAAATGTATCTTTCTCGTGAGCAGTGTAGTGATAGCAAAAACGTTCTTCTTACATTTCCATTGAATAGCATGATGTCGCCTCGAACACTTACGAAGTTCTTAAGAGCATATACTTCAAATACAAACGATGTGTTCAAAATAAACAATGTGCTCTTCTGGTTACCATGTTTCTGGCCTCCGCAAAATATTTCATTTTTTACACAAAATCAGCAGTCAGCACCAGGGCTGCGGAGTCTAAGTCGGAGTCGGAGTCGGAGTCGGAGTCGGAGTCGGAGTCGGAGTTGGAGTTGGAGTCTGTAAAATTTTACCGACTCCGACTCCGGCTGTCAGTCATGGGCAGTGTAAGGGCAAAGTATTTTTCAGGTGCATTTCAGTGAACCACCGTTGACGGTGACTAAAAAATAATGCTACATCGACTTTGTTCGCTTCGATTTCCTTGCCATTGAATGATTTTCAATCACGAGTTGTGTACCACAGTTGGCGAAAAAGAACCTATGGTGGGTCGTCGGATGCATATAAAAAAAATGCCACCCCGATGAATTTAGGCAACGATCACGGGCAACTAATTTGCAAAAATAAAAATCCGGTTTAAAGTGACGTATAGCTTGCTCAGGCGAGTTAAAAGTTGTCAAATTAATTAATGAACTGTAGCATTTAATTATTGCTTAAAGGGAAATATGGATCTTTTCCCATAAACATTGAGTTATTACTTGAAATCGACAGACGAGACCAAAATATATAGTAAATGTATCACATTTTGCATATAAACATTCCTACCGAAAGATATCTCAAGTTAAAGTTGATAAGCGTTCCACGCTTTTAACGACCAATACTCGCAAGTACTTGCTAACGAAGTTCGGTCCCCACCAAGATCCGGTATTGCTTTTTGACGAAATGGTATGGAAAATATGCCTTGCACTCTATTTCGATTCAAGTGTATTGCCCAAAAAATCATATTCTGGACAGACGTCATCAGAATAAAAACACAGAAAACCAAACGCACAGAAATGTGCAACAGCACGTGCACACAGACAAAATACACACATACAATATGCGCGCACCACGCAGTGGCCTAGAACGGTAGTCGAGATTTAAATGACGCCTTTTCCACAACGTCCGTAACCTGCTCGGGAAGGCTATTCCACACTGCAGCCGCTCTGTACTGCAGGGAGCGTCTAGCCAGCTCTGTCCTAACCGATGGCAGGTCCAGAGCATTTCGTTTTGCTCTGGTTCGCCTCTCGCTCACCTCCGCTCGCGGATTGAATAGGGATATCAGGATATCAGGTACGGCGAAAACATGACGTGGTGTAACAGCATCGCGTCCTTGTGTCTGATCGTGTCCTCGATCGACCTCCAGCCTAATCGTTTGAGTACAAGTGTGATGTGGGCACTACGTGGCGTTTTCGTGACCATGCGTGCAGCCCTGTTCATGACTTTTTGGAGTCGTTGGCGTTGATTGGTACACAGAGCGCCCCATATGGGTGCGCAGTACGACAGATGGGGAATGACAAGGGTTTGCACCAGCTTCGCTAGCACAGATTGAGACAGTGATTTATTATCTTTGGCCAACGGAAAAAATAATTTTGTTACACTTTTGTGCTGTCTCACCTACATGCTCACCCCAGGAAAGATTGCGATCCATGGTCTCTATTATGATTATGTGCCCTACTATCCTTAACGCTCAACAAACATTGAATAAAAAGGTATCCAAATTAGCAGTTAACTTGTGCACCCAACGGCGGCCTGGTTAGTAAAGTAGAGGGTCACGACGACCCTCAACTTTTGAAAACAATTGTCATAATGGTTCATTTATTTTCAACATTTGGAGTTTTGTATAGTTTTGTCTCTGGCTGTATATAATACACTGCTTTAGCTTATCAATGAAAAAAAAACACTTCTTTCCAAAACAATCAACAAACAATCGTAAAGTGGTAATGAAATCGGAAGTTCATTTATGCACCCAACGGCGACCTATTTAGTGTCGGCGATTTGTTTCAGGGGCATTGTCACAGTTCTTTCAAAGGAAAGAAAAACGCCAGATATGCCACGCCATAAATATGGAAGGATCAACCCGTTCGTCACCATATATAAGTACACATATTTACATTTCCCAAATTGTAATGATCGAAATGGAAAAAGTTGTTATTTTACTTTTAAATTGAGACGCGATCAATTTGATACCATACAATTTGTCATATGATAATGCAGAAAAATGAGTCAAAAGGTCAATATTCCCTTTAATATTCATGTGGATGGTAGTGCTGTCACAGGACCTGCCAATTTTTGTTTCTAGGCTCTTTGTTTCAACAGACAAGTTTCACGTTGTGAGTTGTTTGTCTTAAAATTTATAAAAAAATAATATAATATACTAAACTTCAGTAATTTTTCCGAAAAATGCATAGTTCCAGTAAAAACAAATTAAACAAAGTTTGCAAAAATCCATTGTTAAAACATGTGCTTGATGCGCACACGGTCGTGACGTCACATGATGTTTGACCCAATTTGGCCATGGTTGATCATCTGCCGTAACCATGACCGTAACCATGTTCTCGGTGGCGTATTTTTGTAACTTCTCAATGGATGTGTCTGAAAATTTGCATACAAAACGTTGGTATGTTACAAGTGTCATATCTAAGTTCTGAAGTTCTCAATGTGGGGCTCATGAGCACTGGGCATCCTGCGCCAACGTACAGCCCTGTTTTCCCATTTGAAACAAGCAGCCAATGTTTGTATGCTTGTATGGCCTTGAGGCAATGCACCTCAGTTTCCACCACCACTGTGCGAACACCAATGTAATGATTGAGCGCGTGCCTTTGGTCAAATTAAACTTCCATGTATAACGAATATTTGTCAGATATCAAATTACTTCTCGGCGTCGTATGCAGAAGCCTACGATAAAGTACTTGGCTTGCCAAGCAATCAACAGGTAGGTGGCATTATGCGATGTAGGTGGCATTATGCGAGGCACTTGGGAGCTTTTATAGGGCAGTTCTGCATGGCCACGACAATAACGTCACTTCTGCGAGCCGCAGCACACCACAGCTTTCGTTTCTTGTTTGACATTGGAAGACCGATGAATACCGCATTTGGTGCAGTTATTGTTGCGGTTTTTACATTTATGAACGAAACAATAGTAATATCTCCCTTTTTCGTCCATTTTTACCACTACATCGACTAATCACAAGCTGAATCTTCGAGAGAAAAAAATACCCGCTCGCATATTAATGGCGTTCCTCGGACGACAGAATCATCATGTGTGACGTCACACGATTATGACCAATCAGAGGGCAACACGTATACATAGAGTTATTAGCTTTTAAGGTATTTATACAACTTTTAAGAAAAATTAACATCACCATCGTATTTTTTTATGAAAAATAATATATAAAAGTTTCCAAAAAAATATATGGTTACGCGACATGAAACTTTGGTTACGCGACATGAAACTTGTCCATTGCTTCAGGAATTTTGAAACAGAAAGTTATGGTCGGACAATGTCTATCCATTTCATTTTACTATATTCTTAATTAAATGAGCTCCAATCATGAAATGGAAGCTTTTTACTGCGGGTGGTTACTTCTTGTGCCTGTTAACAGTAGCTTCAGCCTATAACTAGTAACTAGTAACTACAGTTATTACAGTAACTACAGTTACTACAGTTATATACTTCAAGTTATATACTTCGCTTCTGCTAATTAAAGACCGGAGTCGATTTCGGAGTCGGGAGTCGACTCGGGAGGGTCGGGGTCGGAGTCAGAGTCGGAGTTACCTGAAAACTGACGACTTCGCAGCCTTGGTGAGCACCCACCGGCCACCAATGAGCCGGCGCCCGGCGTCTGCCACATGAACGGCGTTGAAGTTTCCTGGGAAATCACCTGCGCTGATAGACTGTGCCGCCGAGTCGGTACGTCGTCCGGCACAGCATCCGCGCCGCTGACGACTGCGATTGCGTCTGGGTGCTCTCTACGGGATGGGCCGTGGACCATGAGCCACGATTATCGCGATATAATTAATATATATCATATTTAGTATATCACGATTATCGCGAGATATAATCCGTTTCATACGCACTTTTTGTGCTGCATTTCGATACCCTTGTTATCAGTTCAGTACAACTTTTATATTACAGCATTTCTTTCAGCAACTTTTTCCTTTTTTGAATCATGTATGAACCGTGTTAATGGCTGACCACAGTGTGAATTCAAGAACATCTAAGCTCTATTTAAGGTATCACAAAAATCGCGCCCATCGTCTTTCTATGCAGCCAATTCTCCCTCATGTGCCCCCCCCCCCCGCCCCGGCGCCGTCTGTCCGTCACTACCACTGCTGTCGCCATCACTCAAACCGATGACGGTCCGGTTCGGGTACTTCCCGGACGACGCGTGCCGGCCGCTGAGCGATGGACGACACAATGTTTGGGCTCGTTGGCCGGCGGCCGGTCCGGGCGTCCGTGCCGCTGGTCCCGCTCGTCACGGTCGTCTGGCCGTCGCGCGGTCGTCGTGGTCGTCATGGTCGAGGGACCGCCTGCGGTGCGCGGCGGGGTCGCGCCCGGTCGGCACGGAGGTGGGCCGCCCCAGGCAGTTGCACGGCCGCTTGACCGGCCGGATGGGCGGCGTTTTCGGTGAGTTATGTCGGCGCGGCGCCCGGCTCCGGCGCGCCGTCCGTCCGGTCGTCACCAGTGCGCGGAACGGCCGCCGGCGACCGGCCGGCCAGTTATGGCCGATTTACGGCGGCTGGCGACCCGTGTATTGGCCGGCATCGGAGCGGCGCCGGCGCCCTCCCCGGCCGCTCATGGCGGACTGCAGCGGGACACTGTCATGGCGACTCGGGGGGGGGGGGCGACTCGGCCTGAGCAGGACGACAGAGGTTTAGTTGCGGTAGTCATGGAATTCGATTGGCCTGAGGTGGCCGAGTTGATTTTTTTTTTTATACATAGAGCTGTGTCTGTGGTGGTCAGGGCTGGGCTCTCCAGTACTTCCGTGCTGCCTATCTGACTCGTCGTCTCGTTTGGTCGTTTGTAGGTGCGAGGTCGTAAGTAGGATAGAGTGACAGTGGACTGCGGTCGCGGTAACCAAAAAAGCCACCATACTGCCGGTGCTGCCCCTGTCCGAGAGGCGCTGTCTGGACCTTTCTGGGTCGGCCTCGGATGCGCCTCATTGACCTCACTGGTATGACGGGAATCAGAGGTTTGACATACCCGGTCAAGTTAGCTGGAGAGTACATACCATAGTATATCACTCCACAGCCTTGGTTGATGTATTAGTAAACTACCTTTGATGGCCGTACTGATGGTAATTATGTAATGTCGAAATGATTCGAGTCAATGTTTGTAACATATACAACTCCTTCGGCTACTCCATTTGAGCTTGCACCCTGTGGCCTGTACTTCTATTGTTTGTATTCCAATAGCCCAGACCCATAGTATATCACGTTTGCTGCACATTTGCATCATTGCTTTTCATGGCAAATCATGAATTATTTCTCCTCGTAAGTTATTTCTGCAGTATTTTTGTCTTCTGCTCGCTGTGTTTCTGTTGCCTTATCTTCAGGAATAGCATCGCCAGTATTTTCGCATCCTTCCTTGATTTGCGTCGGGCGTTGGCATCATTCAGAATTCGCCGTCCATTTTCCCAGTGTCAGCTTAACTCCGACGCTGAACGGACGTGCGTCGAGTCGTTGCAATTTGCATCGCCACTCTAGACTCACCGCAGAAATGTTTCGTTGGCGCGCGGCAGCAGTATCAGATATCCGCGCGCGGCCGCTTTGCATTTTATTGCCGTCTGCCGGGCGGTCTCCTGGCCTCACTAATGCCCGCCGCCTGCCGCCGCCGTCGTCTCCGGCGTCTTCGTCTCCGTCTCCGGCGCCATCCAGGCATTGTCGCACCGCCACTCCGGCCAAGGCATCGCCGCTTGTTTATAGCAATGCGGGGATTAGTCGCCGGGCGCGGCCTGCGGCAGGAGCCAGCGCCGCGCCGGCTGAACACTCCATTTGAGCCTCCGACGCCATCTCCGGCCGCCCATTGTTTTTCGACATCGTTAATGACTGGAACAGTGCGACGGCTCTTGGTGGCGCGGAAACTTGGCCGAGGTGCGCCCTCTGATGGTCTGGCGCGCTGTCAACGCGCTGGATAATGGGTCGGCTTTGATGTGTGCTTCTTTCTCGTTCTTCAGTTTATATAGCAGAATCAACGACCACGCTCTTACATTGGAATGCATGTTGATGCTACTTAAGATGCAGAGTAATTAATATATGAATAGCTGATAGTGGACATAATAAGTTTTTAATAAATCGTTTAAAGGGAAATGTTGACCTTTTGATGTATGTATCTGCATTTGTATGTGACGTGTACGGTATCAAATTGATTGTGCCTCAATTTAAAAGAGAAATAACAACTTTTTCTATTTCAATTTGTTTTGGGGGGAGGGGAATTACAAATATGTACTTATATATGATAACGAACAGAATGATCCATCACTATCTCTGGTTTGACATCTGGCGCTTTTCTTTCATTTGAAGGAATGTTGATTTGGAAACAAGTCATCGGGCCAGACATGGAGTAAGTGCGCCAAGAAGCGTGACAATTCCCTGATTAGTCAATGAAACAAATCGCCGACACTAAATAGGTCGCTGTTCGGTGCATAAGTGAACTTCCAAATGATATCATTGCCATTTTTTCATTGTTTGTGGATTTTTTGGGGGGAAATGGCTCTTTTTCATGATAAGCTAAAGCATAGTGTAATATACAGCCTGAGAAAACAAAACAAAACTAATGTTAAAATAAATGAACCAATAAAAAAATGAGGGTCGCAACCAGGCCGTCGTTGCCGTCGTTGGGTGCATAAGTTAACTGTTAATTTGGTTACCTTTTTATTCAATGTTTGTTCATTGTTAAGGATAGTAGGGCACATAATCACAATAGACAGGGTGGAAGACATATTTTCCATACCATTTCTTCAAAAAGTAATACGAGAGAAGCCCGGATTTTGGTGGGGACCGAAATTCGTTACCAAGTAGGTACTTGAGAGTACCGGTCGTTAGAAGTGTGGAACGCTTATCAACTTTAACTTGAAATATCTTTCGGTAGGAATGTTTGTATGCAAAATGTGATCAATTTACAATATATTTTGGTCTAGTCTGTCGATTTCAAGTGATAACTCCTTTTTTGGGGGGGAGAGGTAATTATTTCCCTTTAACCCTATTTGTAACAGGGGGGGGGGGGCGGATTCCGCCCCCCTCATGTTTTTCGCAGATATCTCTAGAACGGCTGGGAGCAGGCCCATGCAATTTTGGGACTTTTCATAGAATTGAATACCGCATTTGGAGTCAAAATTTTGAGTTCTTAACCTGAACAGAGGCGGTTCCAGGGCACAGTTTTGGGTGGGTTCGGTGGCGATATTTGGCGATAATACGGAAATGCGATCTTCACGGTTTCTTCCTAACTGCCTCAAGTATGAAGGAGTTACATCGGTTTACAGTGATTGCAACAAGTGCAAATTAGTTGATGTTAATGAAATATCATAAAAATTGCATGGCAGAGGCGGTTTCAGGGGCTTGAAAAGGGGGGGGGGGGGGTTCCAGGAAGTATGCAATGCTTGGCGGGAAGCAAATAGAGCAATGTAAGGGGAATTTATAGCTATCAAGATGTAAAAGATAGCTTCTGCTTCCATTATTTGCATAATTTATTACATATAGTTTCAGGGGCGTGTTCAGGCACATGAAAAGGGGAGTGACTGGCATGGTGATGACGATATGCCAGCGATAACGGCGCAATAGACGGTTATATTATAATGATATATGCACATATGAGGCCAGAAAAAGGGATAAAGTCGTTTTTTTGTTGCAGAGGCGCGGTCAGGCATGGAAGAAAGGGGGTCATATTATTGCAAGGGAACTAAGAGGCATGGGCGTACAATGACATAACATACTATAGTTTTCGGATGAAACACGCACGACAGGCTACTCTACGAACGATTATAAGATAATAGGCGAGTCCAGGTAGGGTAAAAGGGGGTAAGCAATGTTAATTGAAGTTGTAAGTGAAATAGTCACTGTTGACTAGTTAGTATCATAATAGCGGATAATATACTTATCAAAAGGTCTTGCGCCGCCCCAGTTTGGATCCTGGATACGCCTATGATGAAGTACAACATGCAAAAAGGATCTATATACGATCAGTAACATATTTATAGTGCTGGGTAGCAACTTGTCTGCGGTTAATATTTTTTTCCAATTTTACCCCCCTTTTTCACTAACCTGGTACCGCCTATGGCAAAAAATATGATTTTTAACGGTTTTGTCTAATGTCACAATCACATACCATTTGATTTATCAAAAACAACATCAAAAAATGTTTTATTACGCATTTACTTCACCCCCATATTGAGTGACCTGCACACGCCTATGATTTTTGAATTTTCAAACGCCACCATCATATATCAATTTCCAATTCAATATCTATCGATTCGTATTAGTTGTGTTAAAATCGGTCGATAAACATGAAAGCTATGTTGGATCAAAAATACCACTAAAATTTGTAGTTTTTGCCCCCCTGTTGCCCCCCTATCAAAAATTTAGATGTGTTATTATTTAGAAATGTAGATCGTGTTGAGGGGAACCAAACACCGTTTAATTTTTGAAAATCGGACGGGTAGATCTCGAGATCTCCGGGGGCGGAATCCCCCCCCCCCCCTGTTACAAATAGGGGTAGCCAGGAGCCTGTTACAAATAGGGTTAAAGGGATTATACTTTTTTCCCAGAATAATTGAGTTGCATAGTAAAACGTGGTAGAAGTAAGGTAAGGTACACAATAAAGGTGGTAGAAGTCCCACGGTAGCCACATTTGTATGGAGATGACCTCTTCTGCACGTAAGGACATTTCAAAGTGCGCGGTGATGTCACCGCGTACTTTCTCCAGGACCGGCTGAGGCAGAGCCAGTCATCTCTGTTATGCTAATAAAAACATCTCACTTATGGTAAAGTAAACAATATTTGAAGAAAAAAAACTTGTTTGTTCCAACGACAGCAGCAGTTGTCTAGTTTTTTCCATAAAATTCGATATTTTTCATGAATTTTCATGCCAAAAGGCCACCACCAAATTCTCTACGCTTCCGGCCAGAGATAAGAAAACCACAAAACCTGAACGAACAGTGTGTAGTAATAAAGAGTCCCGTAAGTTTTGAATTGCATTATCATTTTGTGATCCAGTGTAGGACTTGCAGATAATTAAAAGCTCTAAAATTGAATTTGATGCAGATTCTAAGATAAAAGTGGTGGGCAGTAGTGCCGATCAAGTACTCGTTATCTGATACAAGTCTCGAAAAACGCCAAAGTTTTAACGCTGATAATTGCTGAAATAATGGACTAAATGAGTATTGAGGTCCCTGTTATGTCTTAAACGTGTTTAAAGCTCATACAACTGCAAAAGAGTGCATTTCCTTTCAGGACGGAAACCCGTATAATCCTGTATAAACCCGTAAAGTAGCCTGGATTAGCTAGATAGTGCGTTATTAGTTTGTGCGTAATGTAGGTATGTGCGTTTGTGCTCGCGCGCTTGCGTTCATCTGCGCACCCGTCAGTGCGCGCGTTTATGCCAGCCTTCAATTTGCATGTTATGAAGCTGACCTCAGCACTACTCATCAACACATACTTTCATTGTTTCAGTTCAGCTTTGAAAATATGCTTCACTAATTCATTACGATGCTTATTGCTTATTAACGATGTCAAAGTACTTTACATGGTCCTAACCGCCAGACTGTTCATTGTGACCAAACTACGGGACAAAACACCACTTCACTTTTCCAATTTGGAGAGATGAGCCGCGTTGGGGGCGCTGTTGTCCGCTGATGAAAACATTAAAAAGCATCAAAGCGGGAATGTAATTTGGTCCGATACCGGCACCTTGTTATTAGCCCGCCTACGGTCTGTGTCGGGCCGGACGGCCCGGGACGCCTGGAGGTCGTCGACTGTGGCCGGACGGCCGTCTGTCAACCGCTCAGCAGACGGGGGCGTGGCGGTAATTACATGGTGTGTGTATGACTGCCTGCCGCCCTCGGACAGGTCACTGAAGCGGGGGACGCAGAGGGGTGTGTTGGGCGGATCTCGGAGGGCCGCAGCGGTCATCTCAGACAGAGGGGTGTGGTGGGCGGATCTCGGAGAGCCGCAGCGGTCATCTCAGACAGAGGGGTGTGGTGGGCGGATCTCGGAGGGCCGCAGCGGTCATCTCAGACAGAGGGGTGTGGTGGGCGGATCTCGGAGGGCCGCAGCGGTCATCTCAGACAGAGGGGTGTGGTGGGCGGATCTCGGAGGGCCGAAGCGGTCATCTCAGACAGAGGGGTGTGGTAGGCGGATCTCGGAGGGCCGCAGCGGTCATCTCAGACAGAGGGGTGTGGTAGGCGGATCTCGGAGGGCCGCAGCGGTCATCTCAGACAGAGGGGTGTGGTGGGCGGATCTCGGAGGGCCGCAGCGGTCATCTCAGACAGAGGGGTGTGGTGGGCGGATCTCGGAGGGCCGCAGCGGTCATCTCAGACAGAGGGGTGTGGTGGGCGGATCTCGGAGGGCCGCAGCGGTCATCTCAGACAGAGGGGTGTGGTGGGCGGATCTCGGAGGGCCGCAGCGGTCATCTCAGACAGAGGGGTGTGGTAGGCGGATCTCGGAGGGCCGCAGCGGTCATCTCAGACAGAGGGGTGTGGTGGGTGGAGTTCAGCTAGCAAGATCCGTTGGCCGAGTGGGGTGGGTTGTCTGATCGAGTGGTGTCAAGTTCGTGGTGCCAAGAGGGCATCCAGGGTGTCATGCAGTGGCAACGGGACGGGAAGTTGACAAGTCGCCAAGCTTGAGAGTTTGCTAGGAAGTGACAGGCTCACTTGGTCGAAATATGGCCCCATGGTGCAGTCATTATGACCTGAAGTGTCACAGTGATCGAGAGTGGGTTGCAAATATGGGAAGCTGACTGGGAAGTGACTAACCCCCAGATTGGGAATTGACAGTTCCCACGGCTGCGAAACGGTGGGTCATTAGGCACTGCACTGGAAGACGGTGGGTCATTAGGCACTGCACTGGAAGACGGTGGGTCATTAGGCACTGCACTGGAAGACGGTGGGTCATTAGGCACTGCACTGGAAGACGGTGGGTCATTAGGCACTGCACTGGAAGACGGTGGGTCATTAGGCACTGCACTGGAAGACGGTGGGTCATTAGGCACTGCACTGGAAGACGGTGGGTCATTAGGCACTGCACTGGAAGACGGTGGGTCATTAGGCACTGCACTGGAAGACGGTGGGTCATTAGGCACTGCACTGGAAGACGGTGGGTCATTAGGCACTGCACTGGAAGACGGTGGGTCATTAGGCACTGCACTGGAAGACGGTGGGTCATTAGGCACTGCACTGGAAGACGGTGGGTCACTAGGCACTGCACTGGAAGATGGTGGGTCATTAGGCACTGCACTGGAAGACGGTGGGTCATTAGGCACTGCACTGGAAGACGGTGGGTCATTAGGCACTGCACTGGAAGACGGTGGGTCATTAGGCACTGCACTGGAAGACGGTGGGTCATTAGGCACTGCACTGGAAGACGGTGGGTCATTAGGCACTGCACTGGAAGACGGTGGGTCATTAGGCACTGCACTGGAAGACGGTGGGTCATTAGGCACTGCACTGGAAGTTCTCCTTGTGTAAGCTTTGTTCATTGACGTATTCTACGAAGTCACGACTTGTGCTCTTCCTATGACCAAGATCACGGTCTTGGAGAGCGAAGCATGTCTTGTTCAGATGACCTGACCTTGAGATTCCTCTGTTTCCACAGAGTGAGCTCGATGAAGTGGCTGCTCAGATCGCTACTCGCCAGGATGAGAGCGAGGACTCGCGCAAAGCTCTCGTGGAATTCACCAGGGACTTCAGAAAGAACACGCCCGAGGTAGGTGTGACAGAGGTTCAGGAACTTCAGAAAGAACACGCCCGAGGTAGGTGTGGCAGAGGTTCATGGACTTCAGAAAGAACACGCCAGAGGTAGGTGTGGCAGAGGTTCAGGGACTTCAGAAAGAACACGCCAGAGGTAGGTGTGGCAGAGGTTCAGGGACTTCAGAAAGAACACGCCAGAGGTAGGTGTGGCAGAGGTTCATGGACTTCAGAAAGAACACGCCCGGGGTAGGTGTGGCAGAGTTCTCACTCACAACGAAGAGGCGTTGGTCAACAAAGATGCTGAGCATTATCTTAAATGTATTTTTAATGCATGCAAGGATGTGGCAAATTATGGGAAAATATCGTGTAAAGGTGTAACGAAATAAGAGATAGTTTACAAAAACAATGTCACATCATATTCAATGTCCTTCGTAGAAATGCATCTTTTCGATGATGAACATTTCAATTTGTATCATTCGTGGCTATTTGTGTTGGGCATGTGTGCACCATCATTCCAAAGTTGTGCCTGTATGTCCACTGTCCATCCTCCAACTCCGGAGCCGTGGCTCCCGAGTACGGCTCCCGAGTTTAAAAGCAGATTGGGCCTGGCATTTGTTACCAGTCCATAGAGTTCCATGTAAAAGTGTCACTTACCAATTTTTTTTAAATAAATAATTTGTGTCTAAACAGCGGAACGGGAAAACATCGGAAATGTGGCCTGAATGTTTCTGCCCAATTCCGGTATCAAGGATGCTCGTCCAGCCGCGAATTTCTGCGTTATTTACCAAAATGTGCAACATTGTAATGGACGCACCCAAATATATATTCGAATCTCATTCACATCACGAAACTTGTATGGCCTTGCCGGAAATGACTGCAAATCACTTAACATGCGCACTGGAGGGCCTCTGAGAATTACACGCACTGGAGAGAGGAGGGGCGGATCCCCCCCTAAGTGAGAATTACACGCACTGGAGAGAGGAGGGGTGGATCCCCCCCTAAGATCTCAGCCCTCATAAGATCTCAAGGTGAAAAATGTAACGGTATCCTTATGGGGCTGTCCCACGTGCGTCATCAGATTCCCCGCGCCCTCTTACCCATCCTTATCAACACCCTGGTCATCTCTCACGTTCGTTACTGCCTGGCCGTTTTTGGCGACGGTTCGGAGAACATGCAACGCCTAGAGAAGGTCCTGAACTTCGGACTGCGTGTGATATCCGGTCGCCGCAGATTCGACCACATATCGGACGTGCGGGGTGCACTGGGTTGGCCCACCGCCTGGAAACTGTATGAACAGCATTCACTGAATCTACTTCACAAAATTCGCATTACCGAGGAACCCCTGGCCCTCTCCTCTCAGCTCAAGGTTAACTCTACTCTCCGTTCTCGGTCTACACGTCAGGACGCTGATCTGGCGCTCCCGCGCGCGAGGACAGAGGCCGGGAAGCGGCGCCTCCTTTTTAGCGTTGTACAGCAGTACAACAGGCTGCCGCGAGAGGTCCGCCTTCTGCCACTGAGAGCGTTTAAACGTGCGGTACATGACCTTTTATTGTATGCTGTGAGTTAGTTTGTCTTTTCGAATGTGTATATCTCAGTGAGTGACAGACTTATGTGTGCTTGTGTGTGCGATATGCTTGTTGTGTATGCTGTGTGTTGTGTGTGCGTACGTGTGCATGTGTGCTTGTGAGTGTGGGGATTTGTCTCTGATTTATTTTCACAGGTGCTGAGTGTCGTTTTTAACATGTCTTCACTTACTAATTATGACACGACACTCGGAATAGCCAGTGTAACATTGGAGAGTGTTTTAATTGTCAAATACAAGAGCCACAACAACGAAATTTTTAGGGTAGAGAGGTGTTGTGGGGATCTCTATTTTGTGAAAATTGAATGACCCTAGGTCAATATCTTCAAGGTCAAATGAGGTTAAATATGCTAAATTTTGCTTGTTATGCGCTCCTTGTATTGACATTGTTATGGAACGCAGTGAGTGCATGTATAATGTATATGTTACAGGCAATGTGAAGAATCAGGCATTCTATAGATTGCCTAGGCATTCTATAGAATGCCCAGCCGGTCAGGCGTTCTATATATTGCCTAGGCATTCTATAGAATGCCCAGCCGGTCAGGCATTCTATAGATTGCCTAGGCATTCTATAGAATGCCCAGCCGGTCAGGCATTCTATAGATTGCCTAGGCATTCTATATAATACCTAGCCGGTCAGGCATTCTATAGAATGTCTAACCAAACTGGCAGGCATTCTATAGAATGCCTAAACATTTTACACACACAAACTTGAACACTTAGACACACTTATAACTTAATAGTCCATGAACATCAATTGAAATAAATGCGTTATGAATGACAAATACAGTGGCGGCATGCGATATTACTGTGCACATGTCTTTTTTACAGTGGCAATTATATAATATTTGCTTGTCGCTGGAGTTAATTATGCGTCCATACCCGCCGCTTGTTAACCCGCGCTTGACCGGGGTCTCAGCCGAATGCCAAGGACAGGGGGGGGGGGGATTTCCTTTCGTTATCTCCGGAACCAATGATCGCAGCAAGACGCGCAAGGTGGCATCGAAATCTCTCAATGAGACGCATCTAAAGCATACTCGTAATTTTCGAATTGAAGTCACATATTAGGTCAAGGTCAAGGGTCAAAATCGAGGCATTTGAGTTTATGGATCATATTTCCATCCAAACCCTTTGATTGTGACTATGATCACCTAAAGTGCTCCCAAAGGTATAATACAAATCCCTCATGGGCTAGACAATTATATTTTTTGGCAAAGTTCAGGGTCAAGGTCAGGTCACAAAAGGTCACTATGCGCAGAAGATTTTCGAAAGTCATGCGACACATGTTTTATGGGCTATTTTAATAGCACGTTCGAAATTGATAGTCATTTTACCATCTGACCTCATTTAAGTGAAGTTAGTTTCAAGCTCAGGTCAAGTTCCGGTCACATGTGGTCACAATTTGAAATTGATAGATCTAGATGATAATTTTTTTTTATTGACCAATTTTGTCTCAGAAATACAGCGCTGGCATTGATTTGTTATATATCTGGTCAATAAAAGCACAAAAAAACGCAATTTCAAAATATGACGTCATGACCTACTCATACTTAGGGAGACGTGTCAGTCAAAAATAAAGATATTGCTTTGCAATTTGGTTTCGGTATTTTATATATGTGGTTCTCCAACTTTTGTAACCTTTTTTAATGTTTATTTTTTAGGACATTTTTTCTCTCTCAAAAACAACATATTTGTTTACTTTGAGGGGTCAAAAACCAAAACTTTCCAAATTGCCAGATTGCAGTTTGATAGAACATTTAATTTCCCATCTTTTCGTTTTTTTGGTTTAGTTTATCTTTTAATGTCGACATTGTACAGCTGCTTAACCCGCCATTGACTGGGGGGGGGGGTGGCGTTTAACGCCCCCTCCCCTGATTAATTTTCGTAATAGCTAAAAAACCAATGGCGCTATCAACATATGTAACGTACGTATCGTACGTACGTATCAACGTATATCAACTTCGGGTACCTTCTTCTACATCAATTTTACGTCATCTGTGAAAAAATAAAGCAATTTCGTCGAAAAATTTCGAGTTATAACGAATTTAGTGACGTCACTACACACGAGTTTTACACAAAAATCAGCTAAACTTTAGAAGACCGTACAAATGCCATATTTTGAGCAAAATGCAATTCAAAAACGTCAAAAGATAGCAAATGGCAAGGGCTACAACATGGCTATCTCGGATTTTTGAAAGTTCTTTAACCCAATTTTTTAAATGCCCACACAATCAAATTGTTCAAAGATATTTAAAAAAACGGAATATATAGAACCACATATGGGCAACTACCATACCAAATGTTAAAATGATATCACCATTTTTGACTGGCTTATGGCATCAAGTATGAATAACTCATGATTTCATATTTTGAAATTGCGTTTTTTTGCTTTTATTGACCAGATACAGACAAATAAATGCCAGTTCTGTATTTCTGAGACAAAACTGATCTAGAAACATGCCTTTTTCATTTAGATTTATTAATTTCAAATTTTGACTTTCAGTGACCTGAAATTGACCTGAACTTGACACTAACTTCACGTAAATGTAGTCAGGTGGTAAAATGACTATCACTATCGAATTATACGTGGAAAATAACACAAACATGTGTTGCATGATTTTTGTAGATATTTGGCACATAGTGACCTTTGGTGACATGACTTTGACCTTGAACATTGCCAACAATCTCACTTTAGCTCATGCGGGATGTTTATCATACCTTTGGCAGCACTTTGGGTGATCATGGTCGTAATCGAAGGCTTTGGATGGAAAGTATGGCCCATAAACTCATACGTCGATTTTGACCTCTGACCTGACCGTGACCTGACATTTGACCTCACTTTGAGACTTTTGAGTATGCTTTAGATTCATCTCATTGAGAGATTTTGAGTGCCACCTTGTGTGTATCGCTGCGATCATTGGTTCGGAAGATAACGGGGGGCCGTTTAACGCCCCCCCCCCCCCCCCCGTCAATGGTGTTTTGCTGAGACGCCAGTCAATGCCGGGTTAAAGTTTGGGTGTTTTATCGCTAAATTCGCGTAAAATGACTAATATCGTGATAAATAAAGATATAAAAATCGACGAAATAGCTTGAATTTGTTTTAGCCGGACGTATAATTGATCTGGAAGAAGGTACTGAACGTTGCAGGTTGATATCTTGAACGGTTTTTAAGTTCGCGGGTATTCGACAGGGGGTTGGGAATATCCCCCCCCCCCCCTGTCAAGCGCGGGTTTTAAGGCTGAAACACAGTCTTTACGCAGCTACCGAAAGCGCATGCGGGTGCCTGCGGGCGCCTATTACAATAGATGGGTACATTTCAGCAGTTGACTTATCTTCCCGCAACGTGGCGCATCGTGCAGTTGTTGCGACCTCCATTCAATTTATTTGAATAGGCACCCGCGTCCACTTCGCGCAGCTGCGCTAAGACTGTGTTTCAGCCTTTAACCCGCGCACTGCAGGGGCTTTGCGCCGAACACGAACTGCAGGGGGGGTTGATTTCCGCCCCCCTGAGATCTCGAAAACTACGCAACGTAGCGAGAAGCGGGAAAAGGCATTTGATAGCTTCATACATGTTCTATCGAAAGTATTCAGTGTTTTTTAAGTCAGGTCAAAATTGAGGTCACCAGAGGTCATCAAAGGTCAAATTTTCCAGTTTTTCCTGTTTTAGGACATCGCTCCAGAAATTCCCATATATCTCAGAAACGATGATAGTTAGAAACAAACGGAAAAAAAGCAAACGCCAGCCAGTGAAATTTGTAATCGCTGAGGTGTCCTCAGATTTGATCTCAGGTCAATATTTGAGGCTCCAGAGGTCAAAAAGAAAAACAAATGCAGTTTTTTTGCTAAATCGTTTTTTGCTATTCACTTTTTACCTAATAAAGATAACGGAAAACTGTTTACGCCATTGTGTTTATCTTGTCAAGGCGCTTTGAATGATATATATGGTGACCTTGTTAAGTCAACTTAACAATTTGACCTAAGGTCAAGGTCAAGTGGTGACCCAAGTAGGGTATGTTGCATATGGGAAGACGTGTCTCGACGAGACAAACACACTGATGTCTGTTTTACTTCTATCTTCATTATGTCGAGAGTTATTGACACAAAGGTGATGGTGACCTCGCATGACCTCAAATGACCCAATAGGGGTCACTGAACAAAACTTACACTTGGATCATCAAGAATATCCTATAATAACATGATCCAGAAGTAATTGGACTAGTACCATGCCTATCCTTGAAATAGGAAGCATTTGTATATTTCCCCATTAACTTATTATGGGGAGGTTACGAAATTGACCTGACCTTAGGTCACCGATATCAAAATTCCGAGAGATACGAATTGTAAGTACTGATGCCCTCATGACATCCTGTAAGTTTCAACCTGATCGGTGAAAAACTCTGGCTTTGGCACAACTGCAAACATTTTTGGTGGTGGGGTCACTTGACCTGGTCTGGTGACCTGACCTGAGATGACCCGAGCATATTTTTTTCTTCAAAGTGTGCGCAATTGATGTCCTAACAGGTGTATCAAAACTCGGCGGCGCTGCGCGCCGCCGTTTTTTTCGCTATCTTTGAAAAACCTGAGGGGGGGGGGCGGAAATCAACCCCCCAGCAGTGCGCGGGTTAACGTAGTCACTTCACTTTAACTAGTCACTTTAACATAGTCACTGCATGATCAAAAACGTAGCAGACGAGGCGGCTCGGAGCACATATGGAACTACGATTAATAAATGCAATGCCCCTCGCAGCAGAGCGTGAGGATGAATTAGGTACCAATGAACTTGGACTTGGTTTTGTGACGGTATTTCTTGATTGCACGACACTATGCTGGTACCAGGGCAAGGTTATTCTAGTGGCACGTAATCTGCTTTCATTGAATAATCTGCTTACCAGGCATCCAAAAAGCGGTCATAATTACTGACATCGGCACTTTTTGTATCTAGCAATGGTAACTGTGAGCTTTCACCTTCTTCGATGGAACTGTACGCGGGACTGAACGGTCTCAGCAGAACGCCATTGACCGGGGGGGAGGGGGGGGATATTGGCCCTCGCTATCTCCGGAACCAATGATCGCAGCAAGAGACGCGAAACGCGGCATTCGAAAGCTCTCAATGAGACGCATCCAAAGCATACTCGAAATTTTCAAATTGAGGTCACTTCAGGTCAAGGTCTGGTCAAAGGTCAAAATGGAGGCATTTAAGTTTATGGACCATACTTTCCATATGAAGCCTTTGATTGCGACCATGATCACCCAAAGTGCTCTTAAAGGTATAATACACATCCCGCATGAACTAAAATAGATTGTTGGCAAATGTCAAGGTTAAGGTCAGGTCACAAAAGGTCACTATGCGCAGAAGATTTTCGATAGTCATGCAGCACATGTTTTATGGGCTATTTTACACGTAGAATTCGACAGTGATGGTCATTTTACCATCTGACCTCATTTAAGTGAAGTTAGTATCAGGGTCAGGTCAAGTCAGCGCATACATATGTTTGGGACTATTCAAAATTAAACGCCCCTTTACTTACCACTCTTCTGCAAAACACTGACTGGGCACGTGTTTTGGACAATGATTTAGATACAGCGACAGACCTATTTATATCTGCTATTCACGCCGCCGCAGCTGCCTCGATTCCAATTAAACGCAAAACTAATAAATCAAAACAAAAAGCCTGGGTCACTTGTGATTTAAAGCGAAACATTCGAAAACGCGACAGATTATTCAAAATTGCAAAACAAACTCCGTGTGATTTTAATTGGAATAGATGGAGATACCAAAGAAACCTAGTCACATCCATCAACAGACGACTAAAAGACGAATATGTACAAACCCAAGTGCACAAATTAGTGGCACAAACACAAAACCCCTACAAATACCATCAAACATTACGCACCATCACAGGACGTACACGAGACGATACCATCCCACCTCTCCAATCAGACAACGGCGACATCATTACCGACGACGACGAAATGGCGACGCTATTAAACGACCACTTTGCTGCTCAATCTACCCTTAATATTCCGGAGACTCACAAACCCACACCAAACAAAGCTCATACGCTACCATTGCCCTCACTTGAAAATATTGTCACATCCGAGCAAGAGGCTCTCCGCATTCTCAACTCAACTGTGATGGGTCTACCCAAACAAGTCAACCGGTCCAGATGGAATACCAGTAAAATTGCTGGAACTGATTGCACTTTTGATCTCCAAACCATTATATTTTTTTTTTTACAAATCCCTAGAGTCAGAAAATTTTCAAGTAGATTTAAAGAAGCACACGTAAAACCAATATTCAAAAACAAAGGTTCTCCATCGGATTGTTCTTGCTATCGACCAATTCGTATTATTTCGGCACTTTCCTAAGTTCCTGAAAAAATAGTATATAGAAAGGTTTATGGTCATTTTGCTGAACATTCTCATCTCTCTGACAAACAAAGTGGATACAGACAGCGCCATAGCACTCAGCAACAACTACTATATTTGACTCACAACCTATACAAATCTCTCGACTCAGGACGTGACTTCACTGCTATATATCTCGACATTTCCAAATATTTTGACAAAATTTGGCATCAGGGTCTACTATACAAGTGTAAACACGACTTTGGAATCACTGGACGACTGTTGGACTGGTTTACATCATACTTGGAGGAAGACGACAGCGAGTACGAATACGGGACACCTTTTCGACGACTCAGATCATAAACGCTGGCTGTCCGCAGGGCTCTGTACTGGGACCATTAGTTGCACTCATATATCTAGACGGACTCAAACAAGACTAAACATTGCATTCTTTTCTTTGCTGACGACACATCACTCTACGCCTCACATACAACGGCAGACTTGCTCGCGACTCAACAATCATTACAGTACGACCTCGACGAAATATACAAGTACGGTAGAGAATGGGCTATTACATTTAACACCGAAAAAAAAACAATTCAGCAGACATTCTCATACAAACAAGAGAAGTCATCGCCGACACTGACATTCGGAGGTGATCCAGTGCCAAATCATGACGATCACAAGCACCTTGACATGACTTTCTCTAAAGACCTCCGCTTTCACAAACACATAAACACAATATGCCACAAAATATACAAAACGCTCAGTCTTCTGTATAGCATTGCAAAGCACATACCAAGACCAATTCTAGATCAAATATACAAAGTATACATTAGGCCTCATTTCGACTACTGCGACGCCATCTACGACGATGGGACAGACTAACAACGAAACGACGTTTACACAGACTGACGCTCTATCACAAACTGAACGACCCAGGACAACGTTGCTCAAACTACATCACAGCAATCATGCCAAACACTCGAGCTCAAGACACCAACAGACAACTCAGAAATGCTAACATGCACACTAAAACCACCACCCCACATCATCATACCACAAGTCATTTTCCCCCACAACTTGCGCACAATGGAACGAACTGCCCAGCACAACAATCTTGCACACTCCGCTTTCAAACAGCAGCTCAGCGAGTACCTGGGAGCGTCCGATCCACCCATTTACTTAATTGTTGGATCAAAAAAGGGAAATATTTTGCACGCGAAGCTAAGAATGGATGACTTATTTGTATTCTCATTTTTTTATTATTCAGAAAACAACAACGCCCTCTTGTCAATGCGGACATCGCAATGAAACTATTGGTCATTTCGTCCTGTCATGTCAAAATAATACGGAGCAGAGAGACATTTTGTTTAACAGCATCTCCCAAATATTACTTCTTGACTAGAAATAAATCACCCAAGGACCAACTACAAATTCTACTATACGGGACAGACCACACCGGCGGCGGCGGTCGGTCGGTGACCTTGCATTTCCAAAATGTCTTGCTAAATTCGAAACGATTTGCTGATCTTCATTAATTTTGTTCAGCAATCCCCACCTTAATTGGACGTGACGTGCCCGGAGGTGAGTGTGGGGGCTTCAACCTACACCATAGCGAACTGTGCCGTGGCGGCGGTCGCTCTTACCCATTAATCCATCTTTTCAGACAGGGTGCCTTGATTTAAGCTGTTTTGCTTTTGGACCTTTCTGATTTACTTTCATATTTTGTTTAATTTATGTTGAATAAACTTGATGATGATGATAAAGTTCAGGGCACATATGGTCAAAATTTGAAATTGATAAATATTAATACAAAAGGCATGTTTCTAGACCAGTTTTGTCTCAGAAATATATTGCTGGCATTTAGTTGTTTGTATCTGGTCAATAAAAGCCAAAAAATGCAATTTCTAAATATGACCTCATGAGTTACTCATACTTAGGGAGCCATAAGTCAGTACAAAATGAAGATGTTGCTTTGAAATTTGGTTTTGGTATTGTCCATATGTAGTTCTCTAACATATATTCTGTTTTTGTTTTTTACATTCTTAATTTTGATTTTGTGGTCATTTTTACGAACATTTTTTTTTGGTTTGTTTTTAATTTTGGGCGTGGAAAAACAATATTAAAAATAATCCGAGATAGCCATTTTGTAGGCCTTGCAATTTGCTATCTTTTGATGTTTTTTATTGCATTTTTCTCAAAAAGTGGGCTTTGTACGGCCTGTTAAAGTTTAGCTGATTTTATCGTAAAACTCGTGTGTAGTTGTCACTAAATTTGCTATATCTAAAAAAAAAATCGACAAAATTGCTTTATTTTCGCACAGAAGATGTATAATTGATGTGGGAGAAGGCACCCAAAGTTTCACGTTGATAGCGCCATTGTGTTTTGAGCTATCGCGAAAATTCGTCAGGGGGGGGACAATATTGCCCCCCCCCCCCTCCCGTCAAGCGCGGGTTAGAGCAGTCAAATCTAATGATTGGATTGAATACCTCATCAGATATTCTTCTATACTAATGCTATTACACAAGTGTCACATACATAGTTTGTGGGGTAAAACATCCTGGAACTGGTTTAGTGATTTACAATAGTGGCTCGCCGTGACCAACGCATAGCGAGACCAGCACCCAAAATGAAAAAAAAGCACCCAAAATGCACAGGAGGTGAACAAAGGAAATTATTTATCTCATCCAGATTTGTATTTCCGGCAAGAAATAACTTTGTGTTTTCTCGGTGGACGAAATTCATGCCTACATAGTCGCGGCATTCGTAGATTTAGTGCTACGGTCTTGACATGCTGCAAACCTCGTCAAATGAACGCCTGATTTAGTCTCTTAATCTCGACTGTAAGGATAAGTTACCGCGTGAGGTCGTGCACCCAGACCGAGCAACTATGATTTGTTGTTGCTCTTTGCCGGTACGATTATACTGTGCGGCATGACTTTATTAAGAAGAACGGTCATGTCTGATTGCTTAACCTGGAGGCTATGCATTGTTCCGCGCTTCCTACATGTAGGGTGTGCTCATTTATCTGATATAGTTAGATTTATTAGTCCGTTACTTATCTTTTAAAATATTTTGCATTGTTAACGTGCATATTGACATATATAAACAGTCAACTCCTCATATTAATTTATTACTGACCAAGACGCGTTTGGTATTTATAACTTCTTCAGTTGTTGATTACAAATGGGGCATACAAAACAATAGATGATTGACACTGCAAAAATATATACAAAGTTCATTCACATCACATGATTGTTTCACCTATTAGTCTCCTAAGAGGCGAAGCAATCACGTGTTAGACAATAGTCCTTCCCGAGGCTGGGACAATTCAGTGATCTCACCAAGTTTGTATCGGAAGTACCGAGGACCGTTAGGTCAGAGGTATTTTCGATACAAATACTAGGTGTGATCATTGAATTGCCAGCCCAATGAAAGGAAGGTATTTCCCATACATGCTCAGCACTGAGCACTGCCATTTCGTCATAAACATTTCGTGACGTCATTTCGTGACGTCATAGACACATTTAGCAGCGGGTGGAACAACTTCACAGAAGGGTGGTATTATATAATACTGCATGAGGCCGGTGTAAATACATTTTCAAGACCGAGGTGCTTTCTTGATTTTTGAACGAGGCCGGATGCCGGGCACCCGCCCTCCCCCCCCCCCCCCCCCCCCCCTTAGCTACGTGCCTGCTGAGAGGGCTCACGAAAGGGTCTTCCTCCTTATCATAGGGCTCTCTGACAGACTAGGAGAGTCCTTGTATTGTGTGAGAGGGCTTTGGATCCGCTTCTCTCATGGTATTTTACAACAACATAAAATGACGGCCGCCAGGCCGTGTGGTTGCAGCCGGGCATAGGGGGCCCGGCAAAATCTACCGGGTGCAGCAGCACCATTTGCACCCTATGGCTACGCCTCTGACATACACTCACATTTCTAATGTATGGCCAAAAACGACATTTTTTGTTGTTATTGAGAAACCTTAAAATAAATAACAATTGGCACGATCTGGAACCAATCGTAGACCCCTTGATACAGACTCACATAAGCCAATGCTTAACAAAAAATAAACTAGATTTCGTAGAGTAAGATCCCATATCGGGCTTAATGAGTATATACCTAACTTAACAAAATAATGCTTAACTCCATTGATAAATATTCACATAAGCTGATACTTAACCCAAAATTAAACTACATTTCGCAGGGTGAAATCCCATATCGGGCTTAATGAAAATTTGCCCACATCTGTTCATATAAGGATCTTTTTCTTCAATTTATATAGCCTCTCGCACTCTTCCTCCAGTTGCTTTCGTGCGCTAATATTTTTGCTTCCATGGGGTGCATTTCCTTGTCACAGCCGCTTGCGTGCCGTGCTGGCTCCGACCTTTGCACGCGTACATATCGAATATCTTGTGCATGCTCGTCCAACCTGACATCTTTCGGTCTACCCGTTTCTCCCATGTAAACGTCACCACAGTAAACCTCACCACCATCTAATGTATGTATTGTCAAAATTAATTTCGAAGTCATTTCAGATAAAGTTATTATTCCAGTCTTAGGATTCATCAGTGTCCTGAATTTCACAAATATGAGTGGAAAGCCACACCCAAATACACTTTTTTTTGTCACGTCACTTGCCATCGAAACGACGTCACTAGCGATCGAGCTAAATAGTATTAAAAACAAGTCACGCTTTTAACACACGCTTAGTTTTAAATTATCGGAACAGCTATTTTTTGTTAAATATACAACAAACTGACTGCCCGAAGCATCCATTTTGGGTTATTATCATACAAATTTGAACCTCAATACCCACCTCCTTCTGGAATAGCGACGTCCTCTCGGCATTCATCACACTCTTGCAAAAAACAATTTCAGGACACTGGGATTCATACATTCTTTGACTTCAAGTACTGCAGCTTCAAGCGCAATTCTTGTTTTCTTATCTATATGCTCTTTAATACTCCTGACACCTTCCCTTTCGGGTAAAGCTCCACATTCATGACTATGTTTCACTATTGTTTTGGGTCTCTGATATTGCAAATATTTCCTGTGCTCCATTAGCCTTATGTTCAAACTTCTTCCAGTTTCACCATAATATGGCTTTGTACATCCCTTGCATGGTATCTTGTATACAAGGCTGTGTTCATGTTGCTGTTTGTTGCTTTCTTTTACAATGTCTCCTATGTTCTTCCCAGCCTTAGTCACTACTATCACATCAGCATGTTTCAGAAAACTAGCGCCGGCCAATAGCACATTTTCGATAAGATTGCACATTTTCTGAAACATGCTGATGTGATAGTAGTGAGTAAGGCTGGGAAGAACATGGAAACATAGTAAAAGAAAGCAACAAACAGCAACATGAACACAGCCTTGTATACAAGATACCATGCAAGGGATGTACAAAGCCATATTATGGTGAAACTGGAAGAAGTTTGAACATAAGGCTAATAGAGCACAGGAAATATTTGCAATATCAGAGACCCAAAACAATAGTGAAACATAGTCATGAATGTGGAGCTTTACCCGATTGGGAAGGTGTCAGGAGTATTCAAGAGCATATAGATAAGAAAACAAGATTTTCGCTTGAAGCTGCAGTACTTGAAGTCAAAGAATGTATGAATCCTAAGACTGGAAGAATAACTTTATCTGAAATGCTTCAAAAATTATTTTGGCAATACATAAATGAGATGTCTAACACTTGATTGCTTCGCCTCTTAGAAGATTAATAGGTAAAACAATCACGTGATGTGAATTCACTTTGTATGTATTTTTGCAGTGTCAATAATCTGTTGTTTCGTATGTCCCATTTGTAATGACCAACTGAAGAAGTTTAAATACGAAACGCGTCTTGGTCAGTAATAACTTAATGAGGTGTTCACTGTTTATTTTGCATTGTGTTTGAACTTATTATTTGATAACAAACATTATTGTTTAAATGGAATTGAATTGTTGAGCTTCAAATATAACAATGTTATTCAAACAAATGAGAACAAATTGTAATTTAAATAAAGGTTAAAGAACCTCAAATTTTGACATGCGTCAGACTCAAATATACTTTAAAGGGAGTGTGCCTACTGTTTTGAAATGTCAAAAAATATTTTGCATACGGTAATTAGCCATTGATTTGATTGTTGATACGATTAAATTCACATCTGGAACCCCTTAAGTTGCATTTTCACTTAAATCCTTTTTCTTGTTTTTTGTTTGTTTCGATATCGATAAAACGATCGCCACTATACTCAGAGGGAACAAGCTGTTATGTAAAACGGCGCACTTAATTACGGTCACATCATGCAAGATAGAGAGACAAGTTTTGCACAGCATGTTCTTTGCCACTGTTAACTTTATTATGTGCAGGTTTCGTAGCTCTAAATTGATATATTCGTCGAAAAATTGCCATCAAGCGTTGCGAGTAGGGGGACAGACGGTACTGTTCGGCTGCTGCTATCAGTGCGCACGAATTGCTTTGTCGAAATGCTATTGGCCGGCGCTAATGATATGCTAGCAGTTTAATCGATAGTTGCAGTGCTTCTAGTAGCGGAAGCCCTCTGGGGTGTACCTGATTACTTTTTGCTATCAGCCAGTTCCTGGGGTCTTTGGAGTATCTCAGGAACATCTGGAAAAATGAAAGGCATAATTAATTTTAGATTAATTTATTTTTATTTTTATAAACCAGTGTCAATAACCCCAAATAAGCGATGTGAGTAGGCACACTCCCTTTAACCGTATTACTGTCGGGCTAAGCAAAATACGAATATGGGTGGGGGGCTATCCCACCCCCCTTCGTATCTCGGAAACCGCTGGACCGATTATCTCCGGGAAAGCGGCATTCGATTCCTTGGAGCATGAAATACATTCCTATATTCATAAATATGCAAAATTGTGTCATGGGCGGATACAGGTAGCAAAAAACATGGGAGAAAACACCCATTTTTAGATTTTGCCCTGGGACGTTGTTTGAACGCAATGCTTTCATGTTGTTGGATGTCGCCACCTAATTGTATGCTCTAACATATTTTCCTTTTTAAAGTTTGGGGAAGTTAACCCAATGGCGTCCTCATGCAATTACAAAGGGGTATCTAAAGATGTCACTATAATATTTTTGCCGCTTTGATTTCTGTTTGAGATGCTTATAATTATATGTGTATGCACGAGAAAGTAAATTATGGCAGTTTGGTATTTGTGCAGTGGCGTCGTCAGGAGGGGAAGGGGAGGGGAATTGAGCCTTGTCTTTTGTTATCTTTATATTTGCTTATTTATATATTTTGCTATGTAGTGTCACGCCATTGGTCCACAATTTCCTCCTAATTTCATCCCTGGGACCGCCTATGCCCCAACGAATATACGAATACAATTGTGATCCATGCAGACGATATTGCATGAAATTGCCCACTGGAAAATATCGTTCAGGGGCACTAAACACAATGCGTGTGAACAGAGTCAAACACATACCCTCCAAAACCCGTTCCTGGAGTCGCCTGTGGGAAACCGAAAAATACAAAATAAATATACAAGGTGTGCAAAGAACAGCTAAGAAGGTTCACTGAGTTCGAAATTCTTATCTTTCAGATTTCGATGAAATACAAGTGACCCAAAATGCCTCCCAAAATACGTCCCTGAAGGCGCCCATGCGCAATCCATGGAATTGAAAAATGCTCAACATGTCTATAAAAAGCAGTAAGAAATGTGTGAAAGTCGTAAGTTCGTATCTACAACGGTTAGAGCATGGAACTGATTCCCTTTGAAAACCGAGTCACGCTGAAAACCAAAACATGCCCCCAAAACAACATGCCTAGAGCCGCCCCTGGTGAGCTGAAAATTTCGAAAAATTCCAGAAATGTGCCCAATGAATATTTAGGAAAAGTCAAGGAGTTTGATGGCCGTATCTTTACACGTTTGGGGACAGGAGCGGAAACCCCTTAAGGGGAGGGGGACGTTTTAGCCCCCCCCCCCGACACTAATAGGGTTAAAGGGAGTGTGCCTACTGTTTTCGGAATGTCAAAAATATTTGTCATTCGGTAGGTAGCTATTGGTTTGATTGTTGGATATGATGAAACTCACATCTGGAGCCCCTTTAGTTGAATGCTCACTTATATTGTTCTTTGCTTATTTTTTGTTTCGTTATCTATAAAACGATAGCCACTATAGTGATGTTATGTAAAACGGCGCACATAAGACAATGATATTACGGTCAAATCATGCAAGATAGGGAGACAAGTTTTCCACAGCATGTTCTTGCCATTGTGAACTTTATTATGTGCAAGTTTCGTAGCTCCAAATTGATATCTTCGTCGAAAAATGGCCATCGGCCATCATCGAAAGGGCCATCATCGAAAAGCATGACCGTCCAGGTTCTATTCGGCTGCTGCTATCAGCGCGCACGACCTGTTTTGTCGAATTGCTATTGGCCGGCGCTAACAATATGCTAGCAGTTTAATCGATAGTTGCAGTGCTTCTAGTAGCGGAAGCCCTCTGGAGTCTACCCGATAATTGTGTGATTCCATCACGTTCCTGGAGTCTTTGGAATATCTCACCAACTGTAGGGTGAATCTGGAGAAATGAAGTAATGGCTCAATTCCGAAAATTATTTTCTACAGACCACCAAATAAGCGATGTCAGTAGACACACTTTAATAGCAAAATAATGCCATTTAGACATTCATGATATAAATTGAACTAAAACTCCTGATCTTATCCTGCGATGTGCTGTGGCTAGGGAGGAACAAGCTCGTCAACCTTTTGGAAGTTCAGGAAGTTCACTACTCATCCCTACTCATCAGGAGACGCAGAGACTAGTGTGCGTATGCGTGATCACTGATCACCTGAACACGAATCACTTGTTTCAAATGAAACTGCTTGAGCAGGAACACGAATATATTAAACTATCGTTGTATTGTCCCAAATAGCAGTATAGTACGAAATACAACATATGGCCACAACAACAACAACAAAAAAAAAACACGTGATGTTTTAGCTGCCCATCCAGGGCCTTTGTATTGCTGTGCCTTGTGTTCAGTGGTTCTAAGTGAATCATTCAAGTAGGTTTATTTTTTAGCAAATGAATTAAAGAACGAGACAGGAACTTTGTGCAAAAGGCAGAGCCCTCAGCCCACTCATAATATTCTAAGATTTTAACATATTGTCATGATTTTGCGAGCTCTGTCATGATCTCAGGGTTATTCGTTAACATATGACATGCATATTGCATAAATGGTATATCATGCTTCATATCCACGGCATGCCATCTGCGCACACATTCTGTGTGACGGATGGGTGAATGAGAAAATAATTTGTCATCCTTGCTTTAGTTTCCTAAATTTATTTTTGAACTTATTTCATAGTGTGACGACAATTTTAATCAAGATATTATTTGGTAGTTACTTGTGATTGTGCTTTTCTATATTTATAATATTGTGTAGGCTGCTTAAAGCATTCTGCGTTCGATTCAACATATTCCACATTACGCCAATACACCGTGCGAAAAATATATATTTGTTTTTCGGCATGTTCTAAAAAGGCATCCAGGTGAAGGGATCATCGAAGCATACCAAACCTATCACTTACTATCCCTGACACAGATACGCCGAGCGTCGAGGCACCAGATTGTTTATGCTGGAACTCGTCACAGTGCTTTTTGCCCCTACGATATATTCACAGCCACGGTGCCTGTGTGTACTGAGGATCTCGCCTTCCGTAGCTCGAGCAGCGACACCAAATGTTCCTCGCTATTCTCGAAGGGTTTCAGACGCAGTTGGTAATCAATTTTCTTAAATGGCCTCAATCTTCGTGAATATTCATAGGGTGCGGGGAATTTGAATTCTACTTATTCCCGGCATTACTGGTTCCGAGGTTGTGTATTTAGTTATCACATTTGCATACAGAAGACGTCTGAAATTCGGCCGACGGAGAGGCAGATAACGCTTCAGAGTGTTTATGCATGCATTTGGAAATAGGGAATAATTGCTTGGTTTGCGGTTTCCGGTTTGGACACTTATACCGCCTGTTTGGAAATGGAGCTCTGCGAGGTTTGTGCCAGTGGGACCTTCAGAGAGGTGCCTTTTCTGGCTGGAGTACGGATACCGCCTGTTTGGAAATGGAGCTCTGCGAGGTGTGTGCCAGTGGGACCTTCAGAGAGCTACCTACTCTGGCTGGAGTACGGCACTGTTCAGAGGTATTCTAGCCGTGGTATGGAGCCGTGATTAGCTCCAGTTCCAGCCAGCATCCCGTCCGTGCCTATAACCAAGCCCCATTGAATCGCTTTGTCTAAATCACCTGCTTGTTCACTGCTCTCATTGTGCCCTGAGGGCTGATAGCGCTCAGCTAAGTGGTATACAAATGTGTGCCTGACCATCGGTCGAGTGAGCGTCGGCCAACTGAGCGGACCCCGGGAGCACTATCTGGAGTCAGTGCCGCACTATCTCAGTCGGGAACGATAACACATCCCAGTATGGGCCGTTAACGTTTTCTAATGAAGATAAAAGACAGAATTTGCATAGAAATAAATGTTTGGAAACGTCAGTGATGTCGGCACGGCAGTCGACAGTTGGGGACTCGCGTTCGCTTGACTGGGCTGCTATAGGTCTCCAGGGGGTCCGCAGCGGGTCGGCAGCTCGGGTTGAAGCGACCCGAAGCGACCTGCGAGCTCCGGAGACGAGCGGCACTAGGCCAGGTGAACACGAACAACTGGGGTGGTACGTTTGCTGGGATATACCTGGACCCAGAGTTAAATTAGGGTTTGAGGTTGAATGTGGATGTGGAGTGAAAAATTGAACCCCGGAAGATACCCGGAAATAAAATTGTACATCTTGTGTTCTGTCTCTGCTGACTCCATCCTGTGTCTTGAACGAATCGGGCGTGCACGTGTTTTTGAAGAACAAACCTAGGTCGGGCTGGACGTGGTGGTGTGACAGAGTCAGGAGGTTTTAAATAACCCTTGTTACGTACTAAATTAAAACTTTTGTATTGTATTTGTTACTCTTCTGAATCACTTCACTCGAAGGTGACTTACAAGTTAACGATACTACAATTGCATCCAATATATTTGCTCGAACGAATCCTCTCTCATCTGGAGTATTTTACGAAACCCACTGCAATGTCTGAGTGCTGCTAGCACTGACGTGAAATCCTCATCCCATTAAAAGAAATGTTTCACCTTTCTGAAAGTTGTCAAATATACGCTGGTTGTAGTCGAAAATATGAAGCAAGTGCTGCTGAAAACGATGGTGATATTTTTATCTCGAAAAGTCACAACTTTATACAAATTAAGTTTTATTTATTTGGGATGATGACGTCATTATTGAGCTATAGACCGCCGCTGATTGGCTGAGAAAGTGGGATTGGCTGAAAAAGTCGCTGGCAGCCAATCAGCGGCGGTACTAGCCTAGACCCCATTTTGCAAACTATAAATTTTATTGCTTAAAAACTGCAAAGTTTTGAGGAAAATTACCGCCAAAGATAATGGCTATCTCAGTTCAAAACCAATACAAAAGTGAAACATTCCCTTTAAAGGAAATCAGTCACTTTTATAATAGGGTTTTAAACTGAGATAGCAATTTTGAAGACCATGTCGAGAAATCACTTACGGCATACTCCGTTTGGTTGTAACTTAAGAACTCTCCCGCCGAATATATTGGATGTGTTATCCTGAAATTTGGCCCTGTGTCGGAAATGTTGGCCCTGTGTCGGAAATGTTGGCCCTGTGTCGGAAATGTTGGCCCTGTGTCGGAAATGTTGGCCCTGTGTCGGAAATGTTGGCCCTGTGTCGGAAATGTTGGCCCTGTGTCGGAAATGTTGGCGCTGTGTCGGAAATGTTGGCGCTGTGTCGGAAATGTTGGCCCTGTGTCGGAAATGTTGGCCCTGTGTCGGAAATGTTGGCCCTGTGTCGGAAATGTTGGCCCTGTGTCGGAAATGTTGGCCCTGTGTCGGAAATGTTGGCCCTGTGTCGGAAATGTTGGCCCTGTGTCGGAAATGTTGGCCCTGTGTCGGAAATGTTGGCCCTGTGTCGGAAATGTTGGCCCTGTGTCGGAAATGTTGGCCCTGTGTCGGAAATGTTGGCCCTGTGTCGGAAATGTTGGCCCTGTGTCGGAAATGTTGGCCCTGTGTCGGAAATGTTGGCCCTGTGTCGGAAATGTTGGCCCTGTGTCGGAAATGTTGGCCCTGTGTCGGAAATGTTGGCCCTGTGTCGGAAATGTTGGCCCTGTGTCGGAAATGTTGGCCCTGTGTCGGAAATGTTGGCCCTGTGTCGGAAATGTTGGCCCTGTGTCGGAAATGTTGGCCCTGTGTCGGAAATGTTGGCCCTGTGTCGGAAATGTTGGCCCTGTGTCGGAAATGTTGGCCCTGTGTCGGAAATGTTGGCCCTGTGTCGGAAATGTTGGCCCTGTGTCGGAAATGTTGGCCCTGTGTCGGAAATGTTGGCCCTGTGTCGGAAATGTTGGCCCTGTGTCGGAAATGTTGGCCCTGTGTCGGAAATGTTGGCCCTGTGTCGGAAATGTTGGCCCTGTGTCGGAAATGTTGGCCCTGTGTCGGAAATGTTGGCCCTGTGTCGAAAAGCTTCATTTGGAAGCATGTGTTACAAGACGCGCTACTGGACCAGCGAGCACACCCTTCGCCAATGACAATATTATGCTAGTAATGTAAACAGTTAAAGGATAATCATAGCATTAGTACTTTCCCGAGCTTTTTACATCTTCTTTCGAAGCACAAAATGTCATAGCATGCGCCACTTTTGAAATTCGCGCCACATCTCGCAATCTATACCTACTGAATATGCGAATCTATGTTTTCGAATTATATTGCTTTTGAAAAATTGTTTTTTGATGGGTATATCTTGATCATTTAGCCAAGCTAATGCCATATTCAGCATTTGCAGGTACGAATACCCCTTATTAGCACATTCACAGCGATTTGGCAAAATGGGTGGTTTCCTTTAAAGGGAATAGTTCACCTTTAACATGGGGTTTTGGACTGAGATAGCAGATTTGTAGAGCAGATCTAAAAATGGTTTGTGGTGAAAGAATTACCTCTACGTTAAGTAATTTCGACACAGGACTAGTGGGCCCGATTTCAATCCCGCTGTTCCGGGCCACGATCGGGGAATGAACGCTCGCCGCCGCGCCGCCGGAGGCAGGTACACTCTCTGGCACGTAGTCTCTGGTCACGACGCCTCGTTAATATCCGCTCAGCCGCCCGGGCGGCGCGGCGGCCCCTTGTCAGAGACTGTACTTGGCGTCAGGCGGAGCGGGGCGGAGCCAGAACGCCAGCTGCTATCGTACGATTTCTCTTGAAATAGAAAGAGAAACTTACTTCTTTCTCCACATATATCCATCAGTTGTCCAAACCAAAGTCATATTCATAGTTTTGAGCTCAAGATGCACCTAATGGTTGAACTTCAAGACAACTTTCAAGGTGACCTATTCCCTTTAACCCGCGCGGCGCTGGGGGGGGGGGGGTACATTTTACTCCCCCTCACGGATTTTCTCAATAACTTGAAAACGATGAGAGTTATCGAATTGAAACTTTCGGTACCTTATGCTGCATCAATTCTACGTCGTCTGACAAAATTGTATTGCAATTGAACAAGTATTTTGGAAGATAATGACGTTTTAGTGACGTCATGACATGCCATTTTTGGTGGAAAAACGTTAAATGTTTGTAAAATCGTAACAAATAGAGGTTTGATGCAAATCGCAAAAATTAAACGTCACAAGAAAGTAAATAACATTATATTCCAAATAGCTATCTCGGATTTTCAAAATTTTGGATTTTGGACCCCCCCCCAAAAAAAAAAAAAAATATTGTTTTTTGAAGAAGAAAAAATCCACAAAAGTATTAAAAAAAAAGATATTACAAAATTCGGAAGATATTGTAGATAACCAAGTATAGACGATATCCAAACCAAATTTCAAAGCAATATCTTCATTTTTAACTGAGTTATGGCTCCCAAGTATAAGTAGCTCATGACGTCATTTTCTGAAAATACGTTTTTTGGCTTTTAGTGACCAGATACAGACAACTAAATGCCACCGCTGTATTTATGAGACAAAGCTGGTCTGGACACGCCTTTTTATTTAGATTAATTAATTTTAACTTTTTAACCTTTGTGTGACCTGACCTTGACCTAAGGGCCATTATATGGGGTCAAGTTGTGAAAATAGTCGCTAATATCGAATTATACGTGTAAAATAACCGATACGACATGTGTCGTATGGCTTTCGTAGAACTGTGACCTTTTGTGACCTGACATTGACCTTGACCTTTGCTTACAATTTTACTTTCGCTTATACGCGAGATGCATGATACCTTTGAGAGCACCTTGTGCGATAATGGTCGCTATCTAAGGCTTTGGATGGAAAGTATGACCCAAAAGCTAAAATACCTTCAGTTTGACCCTTTGACATGATCTGACCTGATTGATACGTGACCTTATTTTAAGAATGTTGAGTGTGCAATATATTCGTCTCCATGAGAGCTTTCGATCGCCGCCTGGTGCGTCTCGCTGCGGTCATTGGTTCGGAAGATACGAGGGGGTAAAATGTACACCCCCTAGCGCCGCGCGGGTTAAGGCAGAAAGCTGCAAAGAATGGCAATATATTTTTAAAGGGTGCCCCATTGACGCCTTCACCCTTTTTAAATATGCATTTATGATTTATGTTGAAAATCAACGATGGATGTTCCTTCATTCAATTCAGAATACATATTTCCTGATCTGTCCGTATTTGTTCATATCAGGTACTAGGTCGCTAATAGTGTTTATTCTCATTTATTGCCCATTATACTGCATAGTATTACCCATGTGTCAACCTCAGGGCACTTCGCAATTGCTGGCGACTGAAATCTGAAGGATCGGTGCTCACGTGTTCTGTTATTTGCCGACTTATTTCTGTAACTATTGTTTTATATTACTGGTGTGATGGAGTTGTGTAGACTTAGCAGTTACAACGTTTACTACGCCAAATCGTCAATTAAGTGCGATTAAATACGATAAGACATTAACGACCTTTGAAGCGATGCATTGTGTGCATTGCCTATTGCATGACTGGCGTGCGTTACATACTGGCAGCCGTTTCGCATTGCTAACGTGTGAATCGCTTATCGAGCGCTCTGCGGGCGGGCGGGCAAATCGTGCGGAACTGCTGCCTGGCAATGTATGCCACTGTTTGTCAGACTAATAACCCCGCCGCTCCGAAATAAAAATGTCCTAATACCGAGCATCTATTTTCCTAATGGGGGCCATTTAAATAATCGGTACTTGAATCCAAATAAACCGTCCTCCAGTATCGTCGCTCTGCTAGTTCCACTATTTGTGCCATCGCTAATTGGCCATTTCTATTCAGCTGAACATGGCGCTCTCAACTTGTGTTGTTATAATCGGCCGTGCAGGTCCCGTAGGCAGGGAGCGTTTCACAGGAGGTGGGCACCGCTGGGGACGGCGGGGGGCCGCCCGGGGAGGGGCGGGGGCCGCCCGGGGAGGGGCGGCGGCCCGGGAGGGGAGGAGGTGACGGGGGGAATCGTCACAGGTCGTCGCGGCTGAGTCGGCGGGCGGCCCGGCAATCCCCCAGTCGTACCCGGATGAAGTGCTGTCTTCCCACTGCATTAGTAGACGGCCGCACACGAATGTCACCGGCCGCATTTGCATACAGATCGCTTCGAAAGGTTTTATGTTGATGTCTTTTGAATCTCTAGACACATCTGAAACGGGGAATAAATCATTCGGATGATAAGACAGTGGCCGTTTCCCTAACATGCGCCCATTGAGACCGGCTGACTGGTTATTGCCCTGCGGCGTTTCCGGGCACGTCACCGGCATAAACAATGAACGCCGGATAAACGGACGCTTTACAGACCGTGAGAGACTGCCGGTCTGTAAGAGACTATTTAGAGAGACTATTTATGCATTTTGAAATGTATGTGACGAATGGCTGTGCATTGTGTGCGTGGTGTTCAGATACCGAGAACGGACGGTATGTTGGCGTTGGGTGTTAACCGTGTGGGATGGTGCTTTACAGGAGGTTCGGAAAATGATCGCCCCGCTGCTCAAGAGTTTTCAGTCGGAAGTGGACAGTCTCTCGAACCGAAGCAAAGGAGCCGAGTCGGCCTTTCTGAATGTGTACAAAAAGCTGATTGACATGCCTGGTGAGTACCAGACGGCATATGTACCACCGTTAATTTGGCAACTGGTGCTCCAACGAAACATTCAGATTATTTGGCATTGACTAAGCACGCTGGTATTCGTCAGCGGTTCAGCAACGTTTGCATGAGCCTGCTAGGCGATGACTTTGATCCCTGTATTTTATATCACGCAATGCCATGCGGTTGTTTCATGGTGAGAGTATAACACTGCACGCACGGCAACAACAACTTCATTTGCCTCTCCAGCTCGCTGCGCGATCGTATTGGTATGGAAAAGCATGTCATATTTTTGGTATTGTGACATACGAATTTTGGAAGCGCAGCTTAACCCGGCAGTCACTGGGGTATTTTTTTTGTAACACGACTCACTGTGTGTGTGGGGGGGGGGGGAGGGGCTTGTATATTCGGGACCAATAAGACGATCGCGCTGGCCGCTGACTCAAACGGCAATCGATAGCCCAGGAAATTTAATTGACACTGAATAAATTGTGTTGACCTGGAGGTCACCGGTGACGTCACAGGTTAGGTCAAATAAAAATATTTGAACTTTCTGATAACGCACGGTTTTGCCATAACTATGGAATTAGAGAGGCGTGAAATATATAGGATGCCTTAATACATGTAGCAAACATCGGAAGCTACACATGTCACCATTCCCGTACATTGTATTAAGGAGGTCATCTCAGGTCAAGAGGTCAAATTGCAGCTTGTGTTCAGTATTTTTTTGCAATGCATGTTTCTAACCTAAATTTTCATCCTGAGCACGAAAAACCACCCCAAAACTTCGTATATGCAACCCAATGCTCAATAATGGGTCATTGGTCATGGTCAAGGTCACCAATTTTCACAATTGTAGGTATGAGTTTATGACACTGAATCATACGACTGAAATGCAAATGTGCAGCCTTACTTAGCACCGTCTCTACCTTTTTTTACTTTTCATGCCCGTTATTGACGTAATCATGATCGTAGCAATGTATTGTAAGCTCTGCCACAAAGTATGTGCTATGTGGACCGACCATTGTTTTACCTTTGAAAGGTTAGTAGCCGTTGAAAGTATTGACTTGAAACTCGCTACACATATTCACAACACTAGTGTCTACCATATATATTCAGTTTTTGTTAATGATCACAAACTTCGAAAATATTTGGAAAAATATAATTTTGACTTTCAGAATTTTTGCAAATCCCATGATTCAATAAAGGAAAAATTAGAGATAGCAGTTTGATATTACTGTTCATTAGCTGTTATATGATGTATGTAAAGTATAGTTATCTTTAAAACTGTATTTTCTTCAATTTGTTAATGTACGGCCTAATTTGGCTCGAAATTTGTCGGAAGTAACGTCACTATGACGTTAATTTCTCGTGATACATTAGAACCCCAAAATTTGAATTTTGCTGAAGTGTAAAAATTATGCCCGAAAAGGCACTTCAAGTTTAGCGTCGATAGTTGCATTTGTTCTCCGAGATATTCCAAATATTCCTCAGTGGCTACCCCCCCCCCCCCCCCCCCCCAGTGACTCGCGGGTTAACCCGCCATTGACGGGGGGCGTTTAACGCCCCCCCCCCTCTCATAAATTTTAGTAATAGCTAAAAAAAACAATAAATCTATCAACTTGAAACTTCGGGTACCTTCTTATAAATTACGTTTACGTCATCTGTGAAAAAAAAATCAAGCAATTTCGTCGAAAAATTTCGAGTTATAACGAATTTAGTGACTTCACTACACACGAGTTTTACACAAAAATCAGCTAAACTTAACAGACCGTACAAATGCCATATTTTGAGCCAAATGCAATCCAAAAATATCAAAAGATAGACAATGTCAAGCGCTACAACATGGCTATCTCGGATTTGTGAAAATGTTGGTTTTTGACTCCCCAAAATAAAAGTAAAATTATTTTTTTGGGGGAAAACTGCCCACAAAATCAAATCTGTCTAAGATATTATAAAAAAAACGGAATATATGTCAGAGAACCACATACAACTACCATCAACTACGATACCAAATGTTTAAATGATATAACTATTGTTGACTGACTTATGGCATATAGAGTATTGGTAACTCATGACGTCATATTTTGAAATTGCGTTTTTGCCTTTATTGACCAGACACGTACAAATACATGTCACCACTGTATTTATGAGACAAAACTGATCTAGAAACATGCCTTTTTCATTTAGATTTATCAATTTTAAATTTTGACCTTCAGTGACCTGAACTTGACCTGAACTTGACACTATCTTCACGTAAATGAAGTCAGGTGGTAAAATAACTATCACTATCGATTTCTACGTGGAAAATAGCCCATAGAACATGTGTTGCATGATTTTCGTTGATATTTTGAACATAGTGACCTTTTGTGACCTGACGTTGACTTTTGCCAACAATCTCACTTTAGCTCATGGTGGATGTTTATCATACTTTTGGCAGCACTTTGTGTGAAAATGGTCGTAATCGAAGACTTTGGATGGAAATGATGGCCCATAAACTCAAAAACGTCTATTTTGACCTTTGACCTGACCTGACCTGACCGTGACCTGATATTTGACCTCACTTCGACATTTTTTAGTATGCTGTAGATTCGCCTCATTGGGAGCTTTCGAATGCAGCCTTGCGCGTCTCGCTGGGATTATTGGTTCGGAAGATAACCAGGGAGAGGGCGTTTACCCCCCCCCCCCCCCCCCATCAATGGTGTTCGGCTGAAACCCCAGTCGATGCCGGGTTAAGATAAGTATCGCTGTCGAAACATATCGTTACGATTTCCCCTAATATTACAGCTGAATTTCGTAAACAGGGCTTGATAAAAGTTGTAGCAGGGCTATTGTAGCGTGAGTAGTTTACTGTTCTCATGTTACGCCAGCTGTTTGACGTGCATAATATATAGGTACTCAAGGGCGTAGGCAAGGGGTCCATCCCCCCCCCCCCCTCTGGAGGCCAGGCGGGCCCCTCTGGCGACCGAGCGAGGGCCCCCTGGGGCCGAAGGCCTCAGTGTTTTGGATGGTGTCAGGCGCCCGCAAAACGCCTTACGTCGCATAAAAGAACGCCCGCAAACCGATAAAAAAATCGTAACACGAATAAATAACAGCACTTGCTTGTCTGTTAAAGGCATGTATTTGTAAATATGTAGAAAAGGACCCCAGCCAGTGCGGATAGGGCCCTCTATCAGCCTTTAAAGGGCCCTGCCGATATGCAGAGGGCCCCCTGCCGGCATTTAGAGGGCCCCTTCCGGTTGTAGAGGGCCCTCTGCCCGCCTTTATAGGGCCCTTCCGATCTGTAGAGGGTCCCTGTCAATCTGGAGAGGACCCTCTGCCGGTCTTTAGAGGGCCCTGCCGATCTGTAGAGGGCCCTTTGCCGGCCTTTAGAGGGCCCTTCCAGCATGTAGAGGGCCTGCCGACCTGTATAGGGCCCTCTTCCAGCCTCCTTTAGGGGCCCTGTCGATCTACAGAGTGCCCCAGCCAATATATAGAGGGCCCTCTGCCGACCTTTAGAAGGCCCTTTCGGCCTTTAGAAGGCCCTTCCGGCCTTTAGAGGGCCATGTCGGCCTTTAGAGGGCCATGTCGGCCTTTAGAGGGCCCTGCCGATTTGTAGATCGCCCTGCCAATCTGCGGAGTGTCTCAGTCGGCATTTAGAGGGCCCTGCCGACCTGTAGAGGGCCCCCTTCCAGTCTTTAGGGGTCCTGTCGATCTGCAGTGTCCCAGCCAATCTGTAGAGTGGGTGTAGAGGGCCCTCTGACGGCCTTAAGGGGGCCCTGCCGATCTACAGATGGCCATCTGCCGGCCTTTAGAGGCCCCTGCCGATCTGTAGAGAGCCTCTGCTGGCCTTTAGAGGGTCCTGTGGTGGTAGAGGTGATCTGCCGGTCGAGCGCCGGTGAGGCTTTCGAAGGAAGACCAGTCAAAGTTCTCATTGTTGTTCAGTGTTTGCCAGTAACGTCTGAGAGGAGTACAAGGCTTTGATAATGTAGGCTTTGACTTTGACTCGAACTCGGGCTGCCACTACCAGGGAAGGTCAGAGGCCCAGCGCTCTCCCACTGAGTTACAGGAACGGGCAAATTGCTCGTTTCCGCACTATCAAAGGCTTTTTAATGTTAGTGTCATAATTCCTACCCCAGAATCCAGATCACTGCACAATAATTTAGATGGGGCGGAATTAATGCATTGTACCGCAATAGAAGTTGCTGTGAGGATAACTAAAGCTTGGATATTCCGATAACTCCTATATATTACGGCTTATCACACATATTACACTATATATATATGACAATTCCATTTACGATTTTTATCTACAAGAACTCCTAAGTATTTGATGCATGTTTTTCTCATGATTGGTGTATTATTTAATACTATGTCAAGATCTTGTCACGTCACTGATCTTGAATAAATTTGGTAATTTGTCTTTGATGCATTTAGTGGTAATATATTTTACATGGAACAACTCGTTATTTTTATAAAAAATTAATTCATTAATCTTTATTTGGAGCTCTTCAACATTTCTAGCTTGAATACAAATTGCCGTATATCATCAACAAATAAGTAAAAGGTACCTATGTCTGTTGTATTGCTGATGTCATTAATATAGAGAATAAATAAAAGAGGACCTGAAATTGAATCCTGTGGGACTCCGATTTTAATCATTTGTTTCTTAGATGCAACCTCATCTATTATTGCCATTGTATGCCTTTTATTAATATATGACTATCGTGTTGTAGAAACCCCTCGTATCACAATGCGGTGTATTTTTTTCAAGAGAATTGCTAAGCAAACTGTATCCAAAGCTTTCTGTAAATCAAGGTATAATTAGCATGTTATTTCGTCATTTTGTAGAGATTGTGTAAACTTATCTTACATTTGCACAATCGCCATGTATGTACTGTGTTGTTTCCTGAATCTGAATTGAAGAAGATTCAGGATAACATTTTAATTAACTCGCTCCCCGCTGGAGGTGGCAGAATCTGCCCCCACCCCTCCCGGATTTTCTCAATAAGTTGAAAACAAGGGTAGATATGGACGTCAATCCTTCAGTACCTTATCCTGCATCAATTATACGTCTTATCACAGCATTTCAATAAAAGTGGTGGGTTACTTTGGGAGATAATGACGTTTTAATCACGTTATGTCATGCAATTTTTGGTGGAAAAACAATAAATGTTTGAAAAATCGTAGAAATTCGAGTTTGGAAGAAAATTGCAAATATAAATGGCGAAAGAAAGGAAATAACATAATATACAAAATGTCTATCTCGAATTTTCGGAATTTTGTGTTTTTGACTTCTAAAAATAAAAATACAATTTGTTTCGTTCTCGAAAACTTGTTTGTCGTTGTTTTACAACATACTGTACTGTTTTAATGATGTGCCCCCTGGCTACGAGGGCCCCTCTGATCCCATTTGCCCCCCCCTGGGCGAAATCCCCCATACGCCCCTGTAGGTACTATCATGGATTACCTAATACCTGGATGGAAACTCCGCTCGCAGCCCCTGTGATTAATAAGTGCCGCTAGATGGCAGGACTAACATTGTCGCGCCGGAAGTCTGAGTTTCCTATCCAGGTATTGGGTAATCCATGGTACTATCAACTAGGTGGCACGTCAAGCTTTCTTCGGACTATGTAGTATCTACTATCTAAAACAAAACTTTAATATGGACAGCTTAAGACCAAACCATTACTCTGGTTTTAGGAAATAATATCATTCGTTTTATAGTACAGCAAGCTTATACTTTTATGACAATTGACGAGGACGAATTTGACGAGGCGAAATAATTGTAATATTTCGATCAGCCCCCTCATCAGGCACGTAGCCAGGATTTCGTCCAGGGGGGGGGGGGGGGGGCGGCGCCTCGAAATGGCCCCTTCCCGAGCGTTGAAAGGGCCCCTTCCCAAGCGTTGAAAGAGCCAAACAAATGGAAAATGCAGTATGACAGGTATGGGATGGGCCACACCAACTTTTAGGAGCTGGAGTTAGCAAACTGCCATATCAACTTTGGAACCAGCGACACCAATTTGGAATCAGCTATACCAACTTGGAATATTTGTTAAGCTCAAGACCTGGAACTCTTTAAAAAATGCGCCGCGGATTGGCGCGAAAATGTTGAGTCTTATGCCCTGGAAATTATTTCTCATCAATGCGTCGTATTGTGTAATGTGTATGTTGCGGACCTCTAAAAATGCTATATTGTGCGTTTAAAAGTGCGGTAAAAAAAAGTGTTAAAGTGAACTATTTTGCCCAATTATATTGGAAAGTAGCAACTTAGCACATAAATGCGCCGAGAAACGGGACGTTTTTTTCTCTAACCCGCATATAATTTAATTTGTACTTAAATTACGCCGCGGAGCGGCGCGAAAATTTTGAGTTGTATTCCCTGAACAACTGCATTCTTACTGTTGAAAGGCCCAGGGTCCCTTCAGATCGTCTAGGGGCCCATCCGACCTTTTCAACGCCCTTCCGACCTGTTGAGGGACTCATCTGGGATCCGCGAAACGAGAAGACATGATATGGAGTGGGTGATATTATATATATATATATATATATATATATATATATATATATATATATATATATATATATATATATATATATATATATATTTTTATATATATATATATATATATATATATATATATATATATATATATATATATATATATATATATATATATATATATATATATATATATATATATATATATATATATATATATATATATATATATATATATATATATATATATATATATATATATATATATATATATATATATATATATATATATATATATATATATATATATATATATATATATATATATATATATATATATATATATATATATATATATATATATATATATATATATATATATATATATATATATATATATATATATATATATATATATATATATATATATATATATATATATATATATATATATATATATATATATATATATATATATATATATATATATATATATATATATATATATATATATATATATATATATATATATATATATATATATATATATATATATATATATATATATATATATATATATATATATATATATATATATATATATATATATATATATATATATATATATATATATATATATATATATATATATATATATATATATATATATATATATATATATATATATATATATATATATATATATATATATATATATATATATATATATATATATATATATATATAATACAAAGAGGGCTTACTCTACAAGAAAAAAAAAATCTGAGCTTTTGGGTATATTGTAACACCCTGACGAAGGGCGTTACAATATACCTGAAAGCACCGCTTTTAATATTTGTGTTTGTGTGGAGTAAGTCCTCTTTGTATTTAATATTCATCTGGGATCTCTACGTGCTTTTGGCCCTTCCGGTCTGACCAGGGACTCCTCTGACCTTCCAAGAAGCCTCTCTTGTGTGTCAAGGGGCCCATTCGGCCTGTTCAGAGGTCCTTCCGACCTGGCCAGGGACTGCACTGGCTGCTTTGTCGCCCTGCCGACATGCTCAGGGTCGGCAGTCTGGCTGGCTAGAAACTCATCCGGCATGTTCAATGGCCCTTGCGACCGGCCCAGGGACCCTTTCGGTTTAGCCAGGGGCCCCTCTGACTTGCCCAGGAGCCCCTCCGATCTGCCCAGCAACTCTTCTGGTCAGACTGCGCTGGTTGCTTTTTCACCCTGCCGACATGCTCAAGGGGCCCTCCGACCTGCCCTGGGGCCCTCCGTGATGACTAGGGGCCCATTCGGCATTTTCAGGGGCCCTTCTGACCCACATGGGGGCCCTTTCGGTCTGGGCAGGGGCCCCTCTGACCTGCACAGGGCCCTTTTAACTTCTCATGGGCCCTCTGGTCTGTCCAGGGGCCATCCAACCTGTTCAGGGGCCCTTATGACCTGGCAAGGGACTACGCTGGTCGCTTTGTCGCCCTGCCGACATGCTCAGGGGTCTCTCGACCTGACCAGGGGCCCCTCTGTGCTGGCTAGGGTCCCCATTCGACGTGTTCAGGGGCCCTCTGACCCGCTCAGGGGCCCTTTCGGTCTGACCAGGAGCCCTCTGACATGCACAGGATTCTTGTGAACGTACAACGGGCCCTCTGGTCTTTCAGAGAGGGCCCTGGTGGCCCTAGAGGGCCTCTGAAGTGCTCTAAACTCTCCAAAAACCACGCTTCGCGTGGTAAAGAGCACATGATACCGCGCTTCGCGCGGTCTCGTCGGCCCTTTTCGGCGCGCGCAGCGCGCCGAAAAGGGCCCCCCTGGCCTCCAGGGGGGGGGGGGGGGGGCAGCACCCGGCGCTCCCCCCTCTCCTTGGCCTGCCTCTCATCCACGTGAGGTTGCACTGCATGACAAGTGACAACCTACTCCTTTCCGTTCCATCAATGGCGAAGACGCCATGCCTGACCGCACTTGCTCGAGTTCGCGCGAATAAAATAATAGGTGTCCTCCACTCGGTTGTCTTAGACATAGATGTCCATTGTCCATCCCCTGTGCGGCCAGCCGGCCACGGCCCGGTCCCGTCCGGTGGCGCCACCTACCCGTCTCGGCCGCCTCCGGAGATCGCCGCGCGCCTGCCGCTCCCGCAGACTCAGACACCCGGAAAACACGGACCACTGCCAAGCGACCGTGCGTCATTCTATCACAATGATTTACTCGCCATCTTTTTCTCAATGGAACCAAATGAATACAAGTCGTAAATAGTGGAGGCAGCGCAGGAATGAATACTGAAAACAGTTCTCCTCCGAGGTCGATACATCACCGGAGCTGGGGACGTGGCCGGGGATTTATGGCGCTGTGCATATGTGAGGAGCATGCCCGACTGGACGTGTGGCAATGCTGCCGAGTTGGCTAAAGAGACTTGTAGGGATGGCTTCAAGTCGAGCTGTGAGAGACGGTGCAGTGGTGTGGCGCCGCTTTTTCGACGCGATGACTTCGGATTCATTATTTATGGCCCAATATAAGTGTTTAACTAGTTAGTTATTTGTCATAAAGGTTAAAGATCTCCTGCATATTTGAAGCTTCGTATTTAGAAGTAATGTAGGCTCTGTTCGTATGAAATTGTACTGACCGTTGAAACTCAAATGACGCGAATGGCCGCGAATTCAAGTCTCTTTCAATCTGCAACTGACGTTGTTCCGGGCATAGAACGCATGGCCTTCGATAAGTGTGTCACTCTGTTGAGAGGTGATATAAACACTCATCTGTGTGTCATCGGTCCCTCCTCGTCACCTCGTTATGTGACGTGCATTGACTCCGGTCACTGTATGATGCGACCGAGGGCCTCACTGCAGCGTAGTTGCGGCAGTTCCCGCTAGGGGATCGGCCCGCCAGCCCGCCACCTTTCGCGCACCTACGAAGTGCATTCCACATTCCCGGGTACAATGTCACCAGGTTCAGATCCTTTTTGGGCAGTATCTGTATTCACAAGTTTAACATTTCACTGCATCTGTTTGACAGAAAGGCTGTGCGTTGGTTAAGCAGCCTGCAAACCAATGAATGCAGCACATCAATCCAGCTTTCTCACGAGTGCCGGTGCTAGTCACGGGCCACCCACCGCCGTGACTGGTGGGTGTCCCGTGACTATCGTATGCCACCCACCGCCTGCGTGGCGCGATGGCATACAGTGGAGCAGTAGCTCTGGCAACAAACTAACAAGATCTCTGCTGGCATAGAGATATCTTTATAAATCTTTGCTCGGCACCTGCTGCTCACACACACCACCCTACCTCGGACCGAAGCCAACACTCCCGCATTAGCCAGCACGGCAGTCACCGCGGCAGAAGCCTCCCCGAAGTCTCACTGAACATACATCTATAGTGCATAATTACCTTGGCCCGTAGATCATCATTAAATGACGCTGGGGAGCGGGCGTCGCGGCGCGGGCGCCGGTCCGGCCTCGGTCCGGCGCCGCTAGCCACGCGCCCGTAAATAAACTGGCCGGCATTGTGTCGCAGCGCATAAATCGCACAACGATTGTGCGGAATGCAATGCATCAAACGTTATCAGGCGGTGTCACTGACGCCTCTATTCAGTCCGGGCCGAGTGACTTACGGCGGCCGGGCGGCTAATGCGGAGCCGGCGGCACGCCGTGACGGCGGTGCTGGGTGTCCGGCTAGATGGCAGGTCGAGAAAGGGACACGCGGTCAGCGTCACACACTTTCCAATGGGTCAACAGGTGTGTGTTGCCGTGCTGGGCCAGCCGATCGAGTCTGGGAGCTTCAGGTAGCGGCATCACCCAAGTGATTGTTGCTGGCCCGCTGCTTTGGTCCGTGTCCGTATATATCCGATGCGTATATCGGATGGTGCATGAATGTATCGCCGTAGATGCTCGGACGGGTGCTGTTACAGGTGCTGCCTGTGCTCCCTGTGCTCCTCGGCGCATGTAATTGCATGTCTTCTGACCCCCGCTTCAGTGTCCGGCTATGTCTAACTCTGAACCCACTGCGGTGGTCTAAAACTAGAAACCAGCCACCCGACCATTCCATTGGAAACCAGCCACCGGACGATTGCCGGCTGAGCGTGCGTGGGGGCGATGCCGGCCCCGAGGCAGCGGAGGCGGCGGCGGCGGCGGCGGCAGCGGCAGTGTCTCGGAGGAGGCCCAGTTTCATATCGGCCGGTAGCCGGCGGCTGTTATTTGCCCAGCTGCGGTCGGCGATGACAAATACTGGCGGCTAGCGGCGGCGATGGCAGTCCGCGAGAGGCCGACGCACCGCCGCGCCGCCCAGCGCCGCCCAGCGCGGCCCGTTATTTGGTCAAATTGGTCATTTGTGTCAATTAATGCCGCTATTGCAGACATGTGGCTCGCTTCATCGCGGCTTTTCATTTGGGCACCGCAACTTATGACAGCCTCCCCGCGGCTGGTTATTGGCGAGTCGAGCGGAGACCGGCACCGGCGGGGCGGGCACAGGAGCCGGGGCTGGAGACGGAGACGGAGACGGAGACCGGCACCGGCGGGGCGGCCACAGGAGCTGGGGCCGGGGCTGGAGACGGAGACGGAGACGGAGACCGGCACCGGCGGGGCGGCCACAGGAGCTGGAGCCGGGGCTGGAGACGGAGACCGGCACCGGCGGGCGGCCACAGGAGCTGGGGCCGGGGCTGGAGACGGAGACGGAGACCGGCACCGGCGGGGCGGCCACAGGAGCTGGAGCCGGGGCTGGAGACGGAGACCGGCACCGGCGGGCGGCCACAGGAGCTGGGGCCGGGGCTGGAGACGGAGACCGGCACCGGCGGGGCGGCCACAGGAGCTGGAGCCGGGGCTGGAGACGGAGACCGGCACCGGCGGGGCGGCCACAGGAGCTGGGGCCGGGGCTGGAGACGGAGACTGAGACGGAGACCGGCACCGGCGGGGCGGCCACAGGAGCCTGGGCCGGGGCTGGAGACGGAGACCGGCACAGGCGGGGCGGGCACAGGAGCCTGGGCTGGAGACGGAGACGGAGCCGCGGGCAGAGCTGACCACGGGCTGAGAGGGTGCGGGTGAGCATGGGCTGAGAGGACAGAGCCGAGCATGGGCTGAGAGGACAGAGCTGACCATGGGCTGAGAGGACAGAGCCGAGCATGGGCTGAGAGGTTAGAGCCGAGCATGGGCTGAGAGGGTGTGGGTGAGCATGGGCTGAGAGGTTAGAGCCGATCACGGGCTGAGAGGACAGAGCTGACCATGGGCTGAGAGGTTAGAGCCGAGCATGGGCTGAGAGGACAGAGCCGAGCATGGGCTGAGAGGACAGAGCCGAGCATGGGCTGAGAGGACAGAGCCGAGCATGGGCTGAGAGGACAGAGCCGAGCATGGGCTGAGAGGACGGAGCCGAGCATGGGCTGAGAGGACAGAGCCGAGTACGGGCTGAGAGGACAGAGCCGAGCATGGGCTGAGAGGACAGAGCCGAGCATGGCCTGAGAGGTTAGAGCCGAGTACGGGCTGAGAGGACAAGCCGAGCATGGGCTGAGAGGACAGAGCCGAGCACGGTCTGAGAGGTTAGAGCCGATCATGGGCTGAGAGGACAGAGCCGAGCATGGGCTGAGAGGACAGAGCCGAGCACGGGCTGAGAGGACAGAGCCGAGCATGGGCTGAGAGGACAGAGCCGAGCACGGGCTGAGAGGACAGAGTCGAGCATGGGCTGAGAGGACAGAGCCGAGCATGGGCTGAGAGGACAGAGCCGAGCACGGGCTGAGAGGACAGAGCCGAGCATGGGCTGAGAGGACAGCCGAGCACGGGCTGAGAGGACAGAGCCGAGCATGGGCTGAGAGGACAAAGCGAGCACGGGCTGAGAGGACAGAGCCGAGCATGGGCTGAGAGGACAGAGCCGAGCACGGGCTGAGAGGACAGAGCCGAGCACGGGCTGAGAGGACAGAGCCGAGCATGGGCTGAGAGGACAGAGCCGAGCACGGGCTGAGAGGACAGAGCCGAGCACGGGCTGAGAGGACAGAGCCGAGCATGGGCTGAGAGGACAGAGCCGAGCATAGACTAGGAATACTACTGAGCGTGGGGTGATGACCTGGCTGAGCGAGCTTGGGCCGAGGACAACGCTGAATGTGGGCTGAGAGGACAGAGCAGGAGGTTAACTTGAAGCGCCGGAGCCGACCAGGGACCGCCCCGTGGTAACTGGATTTGGGAATTCGCGCTCGAAGCTGGAATAGGAGCAGGTTAACCAACCTGCGGATGCAGGTGGACCTGGATATTGTACCCCCCCCCCCCCCCCCCACAAAAAAAAATATCGGAAGAAGCCTGTTTATTACTATGAATGACGACAACGCCAGACGAAGTGATTCGGAGCATTGCGACACAACTTGTGCACGGAGATCGCTGTATAGAGGATCGCTTTATCGCTGTATAGAGGATCTCCGTCTCCGTCTCCGGAACATCATACCGTGTAAGATGTTCCTAGCAGAGTGAAAATAAGGAGCCTTGCAAGACATTGCGTCGTAAAATTTGCAATGGGCATCATGCAAAAGCGCAATGCAGATGTATTTTGTTACTGCAAAAACCCTCCGGGCCCCTTTCTTTGGAAGATTTCGACGTGAAAACACTATCGGTATGCATGCTGTGTTTCATGTGTGATGCATTCAGGAATGTCCGTAAGTCCGTAGCCAGTGTGTGTCCAGTGTACACTGGAGTGATGGCGTGGTTTGAGTCACGCTACACTTGGCACATCATCAGCTCATCTCAGCGTCATCAGCCCCGCATCATCCCTTCTTCAACCCCGCTTTAGCCAAGCTAAGTAGCTGTTGGATAGCTCTGTTGTTTTGTGTATTTTTTTGAGGAATCACATTATATTTAGATATAAGGATTAGATATTTAGTTTTGTGGATCGTTTAGGTATTATTTTTAAGCATTCATAGTTAGCTGTTACCTCTTACTTGCTTTTTAAAGGACTTTTCATTCTAGCTTGTGTGCGCCAAAATTGTCTTAGTCTTATTTTTGTGTTATTAGTTGCAGGGTTGGATAAGTAGATATTTTAGAAAATTAGGGATAATTAAGGTGTATTTAGTATTTAGTATATTTAAGGATTAGATATTTAGTCTAGTATTAGGTGCACTCATAGCTGATTTGTGTCACTAGCTTTACCTAGATCTAGTTTATAAAAAAATCAAATCACGTTCCCCTTCTGAACCCTACTTTAGCCAAGCTAAGTAGCTGTTGGATAGCTCTGTTGTTTTGTGTATTTTTTTAGCAACCACATTATATTTAGATATAAGGATTAGATATTTAGTTTTGTGGATCGTTTAAGTATTATTTTTAAGCATTCATAGTTAGCTGTTACCTCTTACTTGCTTTTTAAAGGACTTTTCATTCTAGCTTGTGTGCGCCAAAATTGTCTTAGTCTTATTTTTGTGTTATTAGTTGCAGGGTTGGATAAGTAGATATTTTAGAAAATTAGGGATAATTAAGGTGTATTTAGTATTCAGTTTATTTAAGGATTAGATATTTAGTCTAGTATTAGGTGCACTCATAGCTGATTTGTGTTACTAGCTTTACCTAGATCTAGTTAAGGTTTAGAAGAAGAAAAAACAAACAAAAAAACAACAAAAAAAGTTAAGTTAAGTTAGTAAAGTATTGAAAAGTGCATAGTACCTAAGTTATATACCTAAGTTACTAGTGTATTCAAATGAGCATGACTAGGATGCAGGCGAAGGTAGCAGAGCTAGAGGCCCTCCAGGCTAGAGTAGCGGAGCTTGAGGCGCAGTTAAGTAAGTGTAGGTGTAGAGATGAGCCGCAAGAGGGTGTAGCTCCTGACCAAGGAACGTATGCGCAGATTGTGGTTAGGGGGTCAGAAAAGGAGCCTACAGGATCAGGGACCAGTGGTAGTTCTGATAGGGGCATAAGAGAGGAGGATAAGGCAAAGGTGGATAGTGCGGCTGGGGTTTGGAAGTGTGTTGGAGGGTCACGTTTCTGGAGACCCAACATTGTGGAAAGTAATGCTAGGGCCACAGACAGTAAGGATGAGGAGGGGTGCTGGGTAATGGAGGGTGGTAGCAGAATCTGGAGGAGGAAGAGGGAAGGGGATCAGGAGGGATGGACAAAAGTTCAGGGTAGAGTCAGGCAGTACAGCCCCAGGGATCATCAGCAGGTTACACTAGCAAATAGGTTCAGTGCGTTAGAGTCAGCAGCTGAAAGTGACAAGGTACAGATTCAGCATTTAGTGGTTGGGGACTCAAGGGTAAGGCCCTTAAGGCGAACATTCTGTGGGAAGAGGGACAAATGTATAGTTAAACCGGGGGCAAAAGTAGTTGATATGGGCCCTGTCATTGAGGCAGAACTGGGTAGGAGTAGCCCGGAGACAGTTATAATACAGGTGGGGGTGAACAACATAGGACCTAGGCAGAGTGTGAGAATAGTAGCGGAGTACCGGAGCCTGCTGCAGAGGTTGAAGGAGTCCAGGAAACCAGTCATTGTGACTGGCATCCTCCCTCGCTGTGGAGCCAGTGAGGAGTGGTACTCGAGAGCTCTGTCTGTGAACAGCTCAGTTCAGAACTTATGTTCAGCTATGGGGCTTAGTTATGTAGACTTATGGGATCAGTTCTATGAGTGGCATAGGTACTATATGAAGGATGGGCTTCACTTATCGGATGAGGGGGCAAGGGCTTTGGGAGATGCCTACAGAAGTGTCATTCAGGGAAACTAGGTAGGAGGGGGGGGGGGGGGGGGGGTTCAGGGACGCTAGTACTAGGGCATCAAGAAGTAAGCATTGGTAGAAGTTCATGTCAGAATAGGACAGTAGATCATAATTCCCTCAGAATTAGTAGAGTCAGCTCAAAGTATAAGATCACATGTGTGTTGCTGAATGCCCAAAGTATTAGGTCTAAATTTGATGAGTTTGAGTGTTATGTTGCCCTTGAAAAGCCTGATATCATTTGTGTAACCGAGACATGGGTTAGTGAGGGGTATAATAGGGATAGGCTACAGGATTTCGAGTTACAAGGGTATAACATGTTCTCATACTGCAGAGAATCACGGCAGGGAGGCGGAGTGTTTGTATATGTAAATAGCTTGTACTGCACTACTAGAGTTGATGATTCTAGTAAAGTAAAAGAAGTAGAATCAATCTGGCTTGACATTAAAATTGGTACAGGAAACAGAGGAAGGTTGAGGATAGGTGCATTTTACAGACCAGGGAATCTTCCAAGGAACTCCCAAGCTGAAACAGACCAAGATATTTGTGAGGAAATACGTAGGAACTTTCGGGCTCAGTGTCTTATTATGGGAGATTTTAACTTAAGAGGATACGAAAGTATAGCAGAGGAAACAAATGAGTGTAGGTTGTATAGGCAAATCTTTGAAGAGGAGCTTTTCATGCATCAGTTTGTAACAGAGCCAACCAGACATTGCTCCATTCTAGACCTTGTATTCTCAGACAACAGTGATCTAGTTAGTGACATAAGTATTTGTGCAGGTCTAGGAACCAGTGATCACAATATGGTTAAATTCAATATCTCATCACAAATGAGGCCCAAAGATAACCTCATTATGGTTCCAAACTTCAGCCGGGCTGATTTTGATGGTATTAGAAATGACCTCGCACAGATAAAATGGAACGTTGAGTTGGCAGGTTTAGATGCATGTGAGGCCTGGAATGTTTTCAAAGCTAGATTAAGCCAAATTCAAAATCGGCATATACCCCTCAGGCACAAACGTAACAGAACCAAGGGCAATCCAGTTTGGCTTACCCCAGAAGTAAGGAGTGCTATACAAGCTAAAAGAAGTGCATTTGGCATTTTGAAGGGATCTTCACTAGATATAAATCAGAAGGCCTACCAGAATGCAAGAAATTCAGTTAAGAAAAAGGTCAGAGCAGCTAAAAGGGCAAAGGAACTTGATTTAGCTAGACATTGTAATGCAGATAGTAAGAAGTTCTTCAGTTTTTAAAAGTAAAGTACAGTTTCCAAAAATATAGGTCCATTTAAGGTAGATGTATTTGTATTTCGACATCAGCTGACCATTTCCACACATCATGGGCTATTACAGGGTCATTGTCATACATGGTAAGTACATATTGCAGCTTACGCTTTGTCATTTAAAAAGCATTTAAAAACATGTGTAAAAACGCTACCATAGAAGACACTGGCGCCTAGGTATTACTTTCGGCAGCCGCGCAATGCTCTCTAAACATTTTCTTTGCCAGTCTTGTGGACGAAGTGAGGACATCCGTAACATTAGAACCAAAATGACTGTTGAGCAGCGCCGCAGATCGATACACAAAATTTCGCTTCCCGTGATTCGTTCTGGGTTTGGGCAATGCCAGCTGGTCTGACTGTCGGGTACGGCGGCCCACCACGTCTCGATTCAAAGTGAACTGACTAGCCAACATAGAAGGCTCACCGGTGGTAACAATCTTGTGTAGCATGCTCATGTCACAATACTCAATAAACCGTGCTGCCCCTAGCCAATCATACTGCTTCAACACGTCCGAGATGTGATCATATTTCCTACGTCCTGAGATTACTCTTGCCGCAAAATTAAATATCTTTTGAATTTTACCTATCCCCGTAACACTGGTCCCACCATACACTTGCACACAGTACCTGACATGAGAAAAAACCATTGCATCGATTAACCTGGGATGTGTAAGATGATGTGTTAGTTAGCAAGGACAGTGAAATGGTTGAAGTGCTTAATGATCAGTTTCAATCTGTCTTTACTATCGAGGACCAGAGTAGTATTGCAGCACTTCAGCCTGAGCTAGAGACAGAGGAGACTATAGGAGAGCTAGGTGGCATAAGTAGTGAACTTGTTCTAGAATATCTAAAGAAAGTAAGGCCTAACAAGGCAGAAGGACCTGATGAAATCCATGCTAGACTTTTAAGAGAATCTGAAAGGGAGTTGTCGGTTCCATTAGCCATAATATTTTCTAAATCACTTGCAGATAGTAAAATTCCACTTGATTGGAAAAGAGCAAATGTTGTTCCTATTCATAAAAAGGGAGATAGAAGTAAAGAGGAAAACTATAGACCAGTTAGCCTGACCTCATTAGTCTGCAAGGTGCTTGAATCAATCATCAAAGATAAGATTGTTGAATTCTTGGAGCAAAATGAACTCATCAAAGATACACAGCATGGCTTTAGGAAGGGCCGTTCTTGTTTAACTAATCTTCTGGAGTTTTTGGATGTTGCAACAGATAGCGTTGATCAGGGTAAACAGCTAGATGTAGCTTTTCTTGATTTCAGTAAAGCATTTGACAAAGTCCCCCATACAAGACTGGGGTTGCAACTTAAAGTTCATGGGATCAGGGGCAAGATTCTGGATTTGATAGAAACGTGGCTTTCAGGACGCCAGCAAAGGGTTATATTGAATGGGTGCCAATCACAATGGAAGGAGGTTCTCAGTGGGGTTCCACAGGGCTCAGTCCTGGGCCCATTGCTTTTTATAATATTTGTGAATGCAATTGAGAACAGTATAGACAGCAAAGTCTTGAAATTTGCAGACGATCTAAAAGTTGTCAGGATTATTAGAGGAAAACATGATCAGGATGTTTTTCAATCAGATCTGAACAAGCTAGTTGAGTGGTCTGAAGCATGGCAGATGAAATTCAATTTGAGTAAATGTAAGATTATGCACGCTGGACGGGTTAGCAGTAAACATAGGTATGAAATGGGTGGGCAGAAAATGGAGCAGATTGAAAAGGAAAGAGATTTAGGTGTCGTGGTAAACAATAGACTATCAGCGTCAGACCAGGTTGTAGAAGCTAGGAAAAAGGCACTTAGAATGCTAGGGGCCATTAACAGAAATGTTTCCTACAAGAGTGAAAAGGTAATAACAAAACTGTATTGTGCATACGTTAGACCACATTTGGAGTATTGTGTACAAGCCTGGTCTCCAACATATGAGAAAGATTGCTGGTTGTTAGAAAGAGTTCAAAAAAGGGCAACAAAAATGATTAATTGTCTTGGTAGTTTACCTTATGAAGATAGATTAAGGAAATTGGGTATGTTTTCACTTAGATATAGAAGGCTAAGAGGAGATCTAATTGAAGTCTTCAAATTTGTAAATAGTCAGCATTCTGGATATTTAAAGGGTATGTTTGAGTTCAATAGGGAAAATCGAGGTAGAGGTCATCAGCATAAACTCATTATGAAACAAAGTAGGACTAGGCTACGACAGTCATTTTTCAGTAGAAGGGTTGTAGGACATTGGAATATGCTACCAGGGGATGTCGCTGATGCAGTGACACTTGCTTCCTTCAAAATTAGATTAGATAAATACTTTACAGAGAAGGGATTAGTTCATAAATACTCGTGGGATTAGCCTTCTTTTATGCAGGTAGAGTAAGGTGATTTGAAGGGGCGAGACTGGTGGAGGGGGGGGGGATGGGGGGGTGGGGGGGGGGGGGTGCAACCTCGGATGGGCCCAAGAGGCTCTTTGTTGCACTTTTCTTTTATGTCTTTATGTCTTTTATTATCCCAGCTCCCCGCCATCATCCCACATCATCCCACCTCCCCGCCATCATCCCACATCATCCCACCTGCCCGCCATCATCCCACATCATCCCACCTCCCCGCCATCATCCCACATCATCTCAGCTCCCCGCCATCATCCCACATCATCTCAGCTCCCCGCCATCATCCCACATCATCTCAGCTCCCCGCTATCATCCCACATCATCCCACCTCCCCGCCATCATCCCACATCATCTCAGCTCCCCGCCATCATCCCACATCATCTCAGCTCCCCGCCATCATCCCACATCATCTCAGCTCCCCGCCATCATCCCACATCATCTCAGCTCCCCGCTATCATCCCACATCATCCCACCTCCCCGCCATCATCCCACATCATCTCAGCTCCCCGCCATCATCCCACATCATCTCAGCTCCCCGCTATCATCCCACATCATCCCACCTCCCCGCCATCATCCCACATCAGCTCAGCTCCCCGCCATCATCCCACATCATCCCACCTCCCCGCCATCATCCCACATCATCTCAGCTCCCCTCCATCATCCCACATCATCCCACCTGCCCGCCATCATCCCACATCATCTCAACTCCCCGCCATCATCCCACATCATCCCACCTCCCCGCAATCATCCCACATCATCTCAGCTCCCCGCCATCATCCCACATCATCCCACCTCCCCGACATCAGCCCCGCATCATCCCACCTCCCCGACATCAGCACCGCATCATCCCACCTCCCCGACATCAGCATCACATCACTCTCTCAGTACCCGACAATGCGCGCCGCTCTCGCCGCGCGTTACTGCGCCGCTCCCACGTTCGTCTCCGGCCGTATTACGATATGTCCCGTAAATTGATAAGAATAGGCCGTTAGTGCCAGCTGGCCCGGTGCGCGTGTGCTATATCGGGGCCATCAGCTATTGGGTCGTAGACGTCAATTAGAGGACACTAACTCGCGACGCCGCCGTCCGGCCGGCGAACAGAGCGCGGCTGGAGACGGGCGGCAGGACTGGGCGGCTGTTCCCACCCGCCTGGCCGCACATTTGGACCTGTTACTGCCACGGCTGTGCGTGCTAACGAGGTCATGTGACTTAGGGAAGATTTCTACTCAGGGCGATAAGCTCATCTTTGTCATGCTTTTGGGTTGTGATGCGCAACCACAGTACAATCATGCTAAACGACAGCGAAACATGTTAGTGATATTTGGTTGGAAACACATTTGCAGTGATTTTTTTTTATAAACGGGGTCTTAATTAATTATAGACCACACAAGACGTTTATTGGCTGTTGTATGAAAATTTGTCACGAAGAACAATGTCACCGCTGCCTGATACGACCGTTATGCCGGTGCGAAATATGCTGCCCAAGTTGGCCATCATGGACTCGGTGGCATTGTTCTTCTTCTGGACACTGCTTCTGGGCGGAGACGGAAGCAACAGCAGTCAGCCATGTCTTCCGAAGCTGAGTTTGGACTGTGTTGCAGCCTTATCGTACCTGGAGCGAACCGGCCAGCTATTGTGGCCCACTGTGGTGCCGGCTAACCGGCCAGCTATTGTGGCCCACTGTGGTGCCGGCTAACCGGCCAGCTATTGTGGCCCACTGTGCTGCCGGCTAACCGGCCAGCTATTGTGGCCCACTGTGGTGCCGGCTAACCGGCCAGCTATTGTTGCCCACTGTGGTGCCGGCTAACCGGCCAGCTATTGTGGCCCACTGTGGTGCCGGCTAACCGGCCAGCTATTGTGGCCCACTGTGGTGTCGGCCAGCTATTGTGGCCCACTGTGGTCCCGGCTAACCGGCCAGCTATTGTGGCCCACTGTGGTGCCGGCTAACCGGCCAGCTATTGTGGCCCACTGTGGTGCCGGATATCCGGCCAGCTATTGTGGCCCACTGTGCTGCCGGCCAGCTAGTGTGGCCCACTGTGGTGCCGGAAACCGGCCAGCTATTGTGGCCCACTGTGCTGCCGGCTAACCGGCCAGCTATTGTGGCCCACTGTGGTGCCGGCTAACCGGCCAGCTATTGTGGCCCACTGTGGTCCCGGCTAACCGGCCAGCTATTGTGGCCCACTGTGGTGCCGGCTAACCGGCCAGCTATTGTGGCCCACTGTGGTGCCGGATATCCGGCCAGCTATTGTGGCCCACTGTGCTGCCGGCCAGCTATTGTGGCCCACTGTGGTGCCGGAAACCGGCCAGCTATTGTGGCCCACTGTGCTGCCGGCTATGCCCCATTGTGCCTCCTAACAGCAGACAGGATTATTTGTTTTAGATCCATGACTGACAAGAGAGCCAGCGTTCGTATCTATTCACAAGGAACCGGTTATCTTCGGTTAACCATCTCACGGTAAATACCCCGCAGAAACCGTCATTACGCTATGGAATCATAGTTACAGTGTAACTGTATTTTGTGGACCCGTTTTGCTCCGATATGACGCCATCGGCGTCAACAAGCTTCGGTACAGTCCGGTTCTAACAATAGAGCCATTTTTGTGAATATTTTCCCTTTATATTGTTGAAAACTGTGATATCATTATCATGTTATGACGTTTGGATGTTCTTAGAAGACTTGAATGCAACGTGGAGGCGATTACAGTCCTAGGATTGAAGTGTCAGCCACTGTTCGGGAGGCTTCGTGCAGCCTCTGGTAGGTTGCTGCCATCAGAAATCGGGTCAAACAATGGGTGGAGCTGAGCTTGTTGACGTCACACCTGCACCCACCGCCGTCTTATCTGTGGTGTTTGCGCACAACCTTGTATACCTGTAATTAAATCCTTCATTGCACATTATATATAACCAATGATATGCTTTGATTCATACTGTCTAGGTGACGCATCCGCTAAGCCCCATCAGCGCCTGTACCAGACCTATAGAATGCATCGCTGGTATATTGTCACTCCTTACTCGTACAACGGCGAGCCACACTGCACCTTAAACGGCCGGGCCGCAATCGATTTAGTTCATTTGGAGATTGTGCAAACACTCATTAAAAATGCACCGTTGATGAAGCGGCGTCGGTGGCGTCGTCCTCTGGCGTCACGCGCCATCGCCAGCCGATCTGCAGTCGATAATACGCTTCAAAACTCCGCCGACGTGCGCCAAAGGGCCGACAGCCATTTGACAAATGAGCCCCGGAAAACAGCTGCATGATTCATGCATCAGATAGTCAGCGATCGCGGCGTGGTGCTGCCCGTCGCGCGGCCAAACGTCCCGCCAACTGTGACTGGGACTGTGACGGGGCCAGTGCAGTCCACAGTGACTGGCTCAGACTCAGACTCAGACGTTTATTAAGGCGATCCACAACAAGCGTGTGGCTGTTACCACCTCTCGTCAGAAAATAGAAGATGGTCGAATGGTCAGGTGGATGTGTAACACAGTCACTCACACATTCGTACAGGTCAAAGTGAAAACATCACACACACACTCACACGCGAACGCACATCACACATCACTCATCACACATCACACATCACACATCACACATCACACATCACACATCACACATCACTCATCACACACGGGCCCGGGAAGCGGCTAATGGGAGTCAGTCGGACGCGGCAGACTGAGCAGTCAGGTGTCGCCTTAGGCGGAGAGAAAACAGCGGCACGGAATGCTCCAGCAGTTCTGGGGGCAACGAGTTGTAGTGTCGGACCTCGACAGCTGAATCGCCTCTTCCCCATCTCAGTGCGCGACCGGGGCACAAACAGGTCGCAGTCCTGGCGAGTGGTCCTGTCTGACTCTTCCCGCACCTCGCGCATCTCAGCCACAGTGGCGAGACCCGCGGCCAGCTCCTCAGGCTCGCCGAGACGGCGCACTTTGTGTGTCAGTCACAAAGTGCGGTACGAGACCAGGTTCTCCGCGCCGAGCTAACCCAGCTTCTCAAGCAGGTCCGATACATGATCAAACTGTTTGTGGCCGAAAATCACTTTTGCCCCATAGTGAATTTTTTTTTTTAAATTCGAGACAGGTTCTTCCGTGAACCGTTACCATATTGGTGATGCCGTATCGGACCTGCGAGAGAACCAGAGCGTTGACCAGCACGGAGATGACGGACAATGGCAGGCGGGTCATTATGCTCGTTGACAGGGAAAAATAAACAGATACCGAACGGGGCAATAGTTATTTATTGTCAGCTGAATGCAGAGCCAATAT
>JAXIVJ010000781.1:0-37500 GCA_036785665.1 Chirona hameri | reverse complement strand
CCGGTTAGGTTTACACAGAGCCGTGGTCGTTGATGCTCTGTGGTGTGTGTTTGTGGTTTTTTGTTTTGCTTGCATGGGCCAGTCATGCTGCAAGTAGGCGGTTTGTAAAATTTCTGGAATGAGTCTTTACCATCCAGCGGAGGAACCGTTGACAACCTTTCGACTCAGATATCACAGGTACCTACATTAGTTCGTTTGAGATCAGCTACGTCATCTAAGAGAAAACAAGCGATTACGTAGTGAGGGATGCATGACATAAGATTGGGAACATTTAATCGGCACTATGAACCGTTGCTTTTCTACGAAACTTGGTGATGTCAGAATACCACACCGTCAGAATCCGTCAGAATCCCACACCTTATGCAATAGATTCTCGAAGAACTTAAAGATAGCAGTGTGTCATGCGGCCCGATTTACCCATGCCGCCGATGGAATGTTTCTGATAGCTATAACACAGACGCCTGCACGTTGGCGGGCTTTTGGCTTTTGGCTCTAACATGTTGATGTATTTGGAATGACTGGCCCGAAATGTGTTTTTGTATTAAAACAAAATACTTTAATTGAGAACACCAAATAATCTCATCAGTATTCCGAACTCGAGACGTGCGAACTGGCTGTCGAAATCGTGAGGAGTTGATCGTAATCGTGAGGTAAACTCGTGAGGCTTAGCACATAACAATCGCGTGTTACTAAAGGACATCTTTGCCCCGCCCTTTAGTCGTTTCGTGATATCTCATAAACCACTGAGCGCATCGTCATGAAATTTCCGTAACCTGTCACTTTATTTTGCATATGTCCATTAAAGGAAAATAGTGAGGTTACCATATGCCTGCTTAAAATGAGTTTAGTGACGTCATGCTCAACAGTTCAAGTATAAAATACGGTGACATTGCAAAATTCCTAAAATGTGCGACTTTTAAGGTATCAGCAAGTATGATATAGTATGCGTTTCACAACATGTGTAACTATAGTTCTATAACATACAACATAATTTATTTGATCAAACAACGTCTTGTATTTTCGACTTTAAATTGCGTGGTTTTATACTATGTGAAAGGATTTTTTTTTTATATTTTCACAAAGTTTCCCAAACCGAAAAAGTGGAAACTCATCGCATAAACATGTAACAACCTCCATGCTGATTAGTGATGTCATTTTCCAAAGAAAAATCCTGACCGATACCGCTACCGAATGGGAGGCATTTTGGTTGACCAAGTACCGACCGATTTAGGTTAAAGCCAAACATGTCCAAAATTTGACCGATTTGCAAATTTTATATTTATATTGATACACACTGGCAAAAATACTTTAACAACATAATTCATAAAACACACATGTATAGTTTCCAAAAAGACAGTGTAATTGTGAAAAAAGAACCAAATACATTAGCAAAGCAAAGTAGTGGATGCCGCAAGCAAGCATCTTTGCCCCGCCTTTTCGTCGTTTGGTGATATCTCATAAACCACAGTCATTTTTAATCATCAAAAACAGAAGCACATTGAAAAGAGGATGGACAAATGTGACCTCAATCATTTCATATTCATTTGCAGCATAATACATATTGCATAAATACATACATAGGAAGAAATCAATTTTATCTGGCGAAAGTTGGAGGGGCGTATGACTCCCCTTAACTTCCCCTAACTGTCCTTGACATTGGTCAGGACCGAGGAATGATTTAACATATGCTAATATTGACTGCAAGTGCATAATGACACCCCCACCCACCCGTCACCCACTACACTACCTAATACAACTGCATGTCAACTTTTTACACAGATTATAAATACTAAATATTGTACAATCACTACAATAGAATCGGTGTTACTCTCTCAACCTAAGTAAGTTTTACCATCATATCCTGTGTGGATATGAGAGTTATCTGCATCACAAAGTAGCTAGTATTTATAGAAAATGGTCCCCGGCACAGAAGGCAAGTGTCTTACTACTGCGCCGGGTTGCTTCCCCTTAAATTCAACACAAAATGGGCATTGCGCAGTTAAATGTAGCATACGCGCAGGAAAAGTAAATGACTTTACAGTGCGGTACTGCCATATTTTTCCCAATGAAGTCATATCCTTCAAAAAGCGAAGGAGGTAAACAAAACAAAATTATTAATAACATGTTTTATTGAACCTTTATATTGTTTGTTTGTAATATAGCCTGGCTGTATAAACAAAATACAAATTTGTAGAAAAATATCAGGAGTATTTCTATTTTATACATCAACATTTAAATTAATAAATCTTAATCTTAGGAAGAAATATAAGAAATACAATAACGATGCACGAATGACATTCGTGGCGCAGGCATTTAGTCAACCTATTTTTGGTTCAACACGTGATTGGCGCTATGGCCATAAGTGTTATCAAGTTACCTTGGCCATAGTGATTCAGGGACACAGGCTGCCTCCTTCAGTTCTTTTTTCATTCTCCTTAGTCACTTTGAATAATTGCCCTTGTCTTTTCAGTAACACCTCCAGTAAGGCTACCTATACTATTGTCTATTATGTTATGCATCATTCTTTGAAATAGGCATATAAAGTGGTTCTACCCTCATTTGTGAAATAGCACAAGGAATCAGGATCATTTATTTCCTGAGTCACATTATGAACGTGCATTGTGCGTTTCATTGCATTATTGTGCTTGGTTAGTGGTTTGGTTACTAGTTTGTGCTTGCTTCTTAAGATGGTGTATTGATACAATTATGGCCGTAAGTGATACAGGCTGCCTCCTAGTTTGTTTTAATTCGCCTTAGTCATTTTTAATCATGTCCCTTGACTTTTCAGTAACACCTCATTCTTCGAAATATATGAAGTGGTTCTACCCTCACTTTTGAAATATCACAGTGATCATTTATTTCTTGAAAGTCATTATGAATGTGCGTTGATGGAGATTGGACGCCATGTGACCTTCGTTGTCGGAGCGCCCTTAAACACCAATCATCATCAATGTGCATTGTACACTGTGTGTTGCATTATTGTGCTTGGTTAGTGGTTACTGGTTACTGGTTTATGTATGCCGTATCCTGCGGCATATGCTATTAAGATGGTATAACTATACAATACTTATTTTGCAGGACCTCACTTCCTCTTGTGAGCAATATCTTCAATCTTGATATAATAATCATGTATTTATTATATACTATTTAGTATTTATATTATTTAATTGAATTTGGAGCAAATTTGCTGGATATGATGTGTGAGGTGTGACAAAAAGTGATTTTTTTTAGATTAGGCTGACCGACAAGTGTCCACAAATTTATGAGCCTGACCGACCTATTACCAAATCGGTCACACCATTTTGTCGGTTACCAAAATTTTGGTGACCGATTGACACCGCTAATGCGGATGTCTAAAAACGATTTGCGGTCTTCGAAACGAAAGTGGACATTTTGTATTGTACTGCAACGTTTACCTATGCCTTTCGTTTATGACCAAGTGTTTTCTTCTTCACGAACTGGTCGACCGTTGTGCCGGAGTAGGAAAAAATCGATAAATTATCAGTTTGTCTGGTTGGAATATATTGCTCTGCAATTAAGTTTCATGCATTTAAATATACTGCTTTACAATTAAGTTTCGATTCATTTAATGTTAGCATACTATCACATTGCAATGCTTAAGACCTTAATTACCAATTTGACCTCGTGGCCTCTGATGACCTTGACCTAACCCAAGAACACTGAAGGGTCAGAACGGTATTGTCAGATACACACACAATTCATACCGATTGATTAATGACTGATACGTCTATTGATTAATGACTGATACGTCATTTCCTTTATTCGTGTAGAAATTGGCGAAATTGAGACCGTCATGCCATGAACAAACATTTACATGTGACTTGTCACGTCATGAACGACGCAGAGTTGGTTTACTTGGATACATTTCCGTTACTATCGAGTACCTACTGTTGACATTTTGCAATCTGTCTAGTATGTCTAGATATACCTGGGCTAAATACTACTCCCCAATAATTATATCCCGGTAAGTAGTATGACAACATGACATTTAGCCGAAAGACGGAAATATAAACCAGAAAACCACTAGTACTGCGTAATTTCTGTTGTTTATCAGGCCGTGCACCGACACGATATCGGCAGGTCGAAGCTGGCGCGGCCTAACAGCTCACATGTATCGTTTTTTGCATGGCTTTTATCGTTAATTTTTGTCGACAGTTATCATTCACGAAAGGGAGCATCGTGATGCTTTAGTTGACGACCGAAGTAATACACGATTTGAATAATAATGTCTGAGAAACCATCATACTTTTGCCGTATATTTTACATGGAGTGTATAATTTCGCTAATTCCCAGCGGAACATGAGCCCGGCTGTTCAACCTGCCAGCTAGTTCTAGTCCGGTTTCAATGCTGTATTCTAAGCTCATTGAAGTGCTTGCCGCGCTGTTTTCTACAAGTTATTATGTGCGATGTACATTGACGAGTTGGGCTCCATTTTTAGAAAATCCCAAGTAATAGCATGAGTGTGTCATTTGTTAGATTCTTTGATATGCATACCGCAGTTATGAATCATGAGGCACCGTTGAATAAGAAAGCTGAGGATTGCATTCCAATATTAACCAACTCAGCAGCTCCCCTGACTAGCCAGTAGCCCTGTTTACATAGCATAAATAAATTCCACTAACTTTCCACAATTGGAGACTTTTTAGCTTTTTTATTGGAATTTCCCTAGCCTCAAAAGATTGGTCGAGTCAGTTTAAAAACCTCTTTTAGCACGAGAATACACAGAGTAACTCTTTCATATATGTTAAATATTGTTTTACTTACTTGCAAGTGAAATATCATGTGTTAAATGTTAGTCAATGACTTTTGGAAAAACTATGTTCCTGGATGTTCGGTGTTTCATACTCATATTTCTCCAGAATATGCCTGAATGTCTCGACATGGTAACAAATATGGCAGCTTATCGGCTTCGTCGATTGCCGTTTGTCTACCAAATTTTCCGTAAAGTAGGTTCCCATCTGTATGTCATCTACCGTGCATGTCTCGCCTATTCTGATTGGTCGTCGTTTAAAGTTTTTACCAATCAGCTGCGGGCTGCTCTCAGCGCACTGAGGGACGTCGAAGACAGAATCGGTGCACTGTGGATACAAATATTGGAGGTGTTTGTCCAGGCAAATTTTATTTTTCGAAGGCGCTGTGTTATATTTAGGTATAAGCTGCATTTTGATTTTGTCTACGTATAACTTTAAGCCATAGAAGAAGTAAGTAGCATTACACTTTGAAGTGACGTGTGCTATGATTTTGATCTGTATCACAGGGTGGGGGCCTTTCCTTTCCTCAAAAATATGTTAACATATCATCTTGATAACCCCTACACCAAAATGTCAAAATTAAATCGATATATTTCAGGTACCGCGACCAGCCACCCATCACAAAATGAGTCTTTTCACGAAGCATCTTTTGGTAATATTCATTTCGAAATATAATGCAAATTGACAAAGTTTGGCCCATAACATTTATAACAAAGCGAAAAGGCATCGTCAACCAAAAACAAACATTGTCAAAATTCAATCGATATATTGCAGGTACCGCGACCAACCACCCATCACAAAATGTGTCTTTTCACGAAGCATCTTTTGGTAATATTCTTTTGGAAATCCAATGCAAATTGACAAAGTTCTGATCAATAACATTTCTAACAAAGCGAGAAGGCACCGTCAACAAAAAACAAACATTGTCAAAATTCAATCGATATATTGCAGGTACCGCGACCAACCACCCATACAAAAATGAGTCTTTTCACGAAGCATCTTTTGGTAATTTTCAATCGGTATCATAGTATGGATCAAATGGTGAAAAATAAACACGATTATTGCGTCGCATAACCGCAGCATAGCAGCATAGGCCTAAAACGCGCAACGAAGTAGTCCCGAATCATGGGAAAACGCTACCTCAAATCTAGAGAAATTCCAATCGAAAAACCTAAAAAGTCTCTAATTGTGGAAAGTTAGTGAAATTTATTTATGCTATGTAAACAGGACTAGTGACCCTTAGTTGACTCACTGGTAGCATGTATGTATGTACGTTTCTCTTACGATAAATATGGCTGCTTGCATGCGTACGTGTGTTTGCGATGACCATTCTGCTGCGAGTCCGTGTGATGTTACACTCCAGTCACTATCAGCCAGTCTTCTTATACTCTTCTTATATCTACTTATATATTATTATATTATTATACACAGTCCACTTCTTCAGCCTACTGTCACCCACATGGCCATCAACGGCCAGTCTACTGTCTACTGAATAACTGCACTTACCAAAAGCTAGTTTACCGTTACACTGTCAGTCATTCGTAGCCAGCCCTCCGTTCCACCCCCAGTCTTACCAACAGCCTGTCTTTCTCTGCTGTTCCGATCCAGTCGGCAGTCCTCACTCGCCTGTTACACTTCAGTCGCCAGCAGCCGGCCGTCTCGGCTTTGATCACTAATTAACAGCTCTCGATAGTCAGGAATTGCAATTTGACGTTCCAAAAATTAAGCTGATTAGTTCGTTATGAGCCGATTGGCGTCGCTGCTGAACAATTAGCCCGTCTGTCCTGGGAGGGGAGGGGAGCGGGAGAGCGAGAGCGAGAGCGAGAGCGAGAGCGAGAGCGAGATGTAAAGAGAGAGAGAGAGAGAGGGGGAGAGCGAGATGTAAGGAGAGAGAGGGGGAGAGGGAGAGCGAGATGTAAGGGGGAAGAGGGACAGGGAGAGAGGGAGAGCGAGATGTAAGGAGAAAGAGGGGCAGGGGAGAGGGAGGGCGAGATGTAAGGAGGGGAGGGAGAGAGGGAGAGCGAGAGAGCGAAGAGCGAGAGAGCGAGAGAGCGAGAGAGCGAGAGAGCGAGATGTAAGGAGAGAGAGGGGAGGGAGAGAGAGAAGTAAGGAGAGAGAGGGGAGGGAGAGAGGGAGAGCGAGATGTAAGGAGAAAGAGGGGAGAGGGAGGGCGAGATGTAAAGAGGGAGAGGGAGAGCGAGATGTAAGGAGAGAGAGGGGGAGAGGGAGAGCGAGATGTAAGGAGGAAGAGGGGCAGGGAGAGAGGGAGAGCGAGATGTAAGGAGAAAGAGGGGGAGAGGGAGGGCGAGATGTAAGGAGGGGAGGGAGAGCGAGAGAGCGAGAGAGCGAGAGAGCGAGAGAGCGAGAGAGCGAGAGAGCGAGAGAGCGAGAGAGCGAGAGAGCGAGAGAACGAGAGAACGAGAGAACGAGAGAACGAGAGAACGAGAGAACGAGAGAACGAGAGAACGAGAGAACGAGAGAGCGAGATGTAAGGAGAGAGAGAGAGAGGGGAGGGAGAGAGGGAGAGCGATAAGTAAGGAGAGAGAGAGGAGAGGGAGAGCGAGATGTAAGGAGAAAGAGGGGAGAGGGAGGGCGAGATGTAAAGAGGGAGGGAGAGAGGGAGAGCGAGATGTAAGGAGGGGAGGGAGAGAGGGAGAGCGAGAGAGCGAGAGAGCGAGAGAGCGAGATGTAAGGAGAGAGAGGGGAGGGAGAGAGGGAGAGCGAGATGTAAGAAGAGAGAGGGACAGGGGAGAGGGAGGGCGAGATGTAAAGAGGGAGAGGGAAGGGAGAGAGGGAGAGCGAGATGTAAGGAGAAAGAGGAGCAGGGGGAGAGGGAGGGCGAGATGTAAGGAGGGGAGGGAGAGCGAGATAGCGAGAGAGCGAGAGAGCGAGATGTAAGGAGAGAGAGAGAGAGAGGGGAGGGAGAGAGGGAGAGCGAGAAGTAAGGAGAGAGAGGGGAGGGGGAGAGGGAGAGCGAGATGTAAGGAGAAAGAGGGGAGAGGGAGGGCGAGATGTAAAGAGGCAGAGGGGAGGGAGAGAGGGAGAGCGAGATGTAAGGAGGGTAGGGAGAGCGGGAGAGAGATGTAAGGAGAAGGGAGGGAGAGCGGGAGAGCGAGATGTAAAGAGGGAGAGGGGCAGAGAGAAAGGGAGAGCGAGATGTAAAGAGGGGAGGGAGAGAGGGAGAGCGAGATGTAAGGAGGGAGAGGGGCAGGGAGAGGGAGAGCGAGATGTGAGGAGGGAGAGGGGCAGGGAAAGAGGGAGAGCGAGATGTAAGGAGGAAGAGGGGCAGGGAGAGAGGGAGAGCGAGATGTAAGGAGGGAGAGGGAGAGCGAGATGTGAGGAGGGAGAGGGGCAGGGAGAGAGAGGGAGAGCGAGATGTAAGGAGGTAGAGGGGCAGGGAGAGAGGGAGAGCGAGATGTAAGGAGGGAGAGGGAGAGCGAGATGTAAGGAGGAAGAGGGGCAGGGAGAGAGGGAGAGCGAGATGTAAGGAGGGAGAGGGACAGGTAGATAGTGACAGGGAGCGGAAGGAGAGGCTATTGATTGGCGTGTATGACTGGTATCGGTAATTACCCGTGTTTGGTTTGGTCTCTGGTGGTCTGGTCTGGTCTGGTCTGGTCTTCTGAGGCACCTATTAGTTGGTCAGCTGGGTCTGTTGACTGGACTGGGGAATACTGCTGTCTAACGCTGACCAAATCCAGTTCAAAATAATGGCGCATAGGGCCACACTTTGCTCGATAATCTAAATACAAACAGATGATGATGTGTGTTAACCTTTGTCTGCCCCACAACACTGGTGGTCGGCTATGTGGCAGCTCACTAGCGAGACTCTAGCGAGATAAACAGATGATGATGTGTTTAACCTTTGTCTGCCCCACAACACTGGTGGTCTGCTATGTGGCAGCTCACTAGCGAGACTCTAGCGAGATAAACAGATGATGATGTGTTTAACCTTTGTCTGCCCCACAGAACTGGTGGTCTGCTATGTGGCAGCTCACTAGCGAGACTCTAGCGAGATAAACAGATGATGATGTGTGTTAACCTTTGTCTGCCCCACAACACTGGTGGTCTGCTATGTGGCAGCTCACTAGCGAGACTCTAGCGAGATAAACAGATGATGATGTGTTTAACCTTTGTCTGCCCCACAGAACTGGTGGTCTGCTATGTGGCAGCTCACTAGCGAGACTCTAGCGAGATAAACAGATGATGATGTGTTTAACCTTTGTCTGCCCCACAGAACTGGTGGTCTGCTATGTGGCAGCTCACTAGCGAGACTCTAGCGAGATAAACAAATGATGATGTGTTTAACCTTTGTCTGCCCCACAACACTGGTGGTCTGCTATGTGGCAGCTCACTAGCGAGACTCTAGCGAGATAAACAGATGATGATGTGTTTAACCTTTGTCTGCCCCACAGAACTGGTGGTCTGCTATGTGGCAGCTCACTAGCGAGACTCTAGCGAGATCAGTCAGGAGGAAGCATGCAGATCGTCCCCTGTTGTCCTGTGTCTCGGGTGGCTCCTGCAGATCGTCCCCTGTCCTGTGTCTCAGGAGGAAGCCTGCAGATCGTCCCCTGTCCTGTGTCTCAGGAGGAAGCCTGCAGATCGTCCCCTGTCGTGTGTCTCAGGAGGAAGCCTGCAGATCGTCCCCTGTCGTGTGTCTCAGGAGGAAGCCTGCAGATCGTCCCCTGTCGTGTGTCTCAGGAGGAAGCCTGCAGATCGTCCCCTGTCGTGTGTCTCAGGAGGAAGCCTGCAGATCGTCCCCTGTCGTGTGTCTCAGGAGGAAGCCTGCAGATCGTCCCCTGTCGTGTGTCTCAGATGGCTCCTGCAGATCGTCCCCTGTTGTCCTGTGTCTCAGGTGGCTCCTGCAGATCGTCCCCTGTCGTGTGTCTCAGGTGGCTCCTGCAGATCGTCCCCTGTCGTGTGTCTCAGGTGGCTCCTGCAGATCGTCCCCTGTCGTGTGTCTCAGGTGGCTCCTGCAGATCGTCCCCCGTCATGGCTCAGGAGGAAGCCTGCAGATCGTCCCCTGTCGTGTGTCTCAGGAGGAAGCCTGCAGATCGTCCCCTGTCGTGTGTCTCAGGAGGAAGCCTGCAGATCGTCCCCTGTCGTGTGTCTCAGGTGGCTCCTTCAGATCGTCCCCTGTCGTGTGTCTCAGGAGGAAGCCTGCAGATCGTCCCGTGTCGTGTGTCTCAGGAGGAAGCCTGCAGATCGTCCCCTGTCGTGGCTCAGGTGGCTCCTGCAGATCGTCCCCTGTTGTCGTGTGCCTCGGGTGGCTCCTGCAGATCGTCCCCTGTCGTGGCTCAGGAGGAAGCCTGCAGATCGTCCCCTGTCGTGTGTCTCAGGAGGAAGCCTGCAGATCGTCCCCTGTCGTGTGTCTCAGGAGGAAGCCTGCAGATCGTCCCCTGTCGTGGCTCAGGTGGCTCCTGCAGATCGTCCCCTGTTGCCGTGTGTCTCGGGTGGCTCCTGCAGATCGTCCCCTGTCGTGGCTCAGGAGAAAGCCTGCAGATCGTCCCCTGTCGTGTGTCTCAGGTGGCTCCTGCAGATCGTCCCCTGTCGTGGCTCAGGTGGCTCCTGCAGATCGTCCCCTGTCCTGTGTCTCAGGTGGCTCCTGCAGATCGTCCCCCGTCGTGTGTCTCAGGTGGCTCCTGCAGATCGTCCCCTGTCGTTTGTCTCAGGTGGCTCCTGCAGATCGTCCCCTGTCGTGTGTCTCAGGAGGAAGCCTGCAGATCGTCCCCTGTCCTGTGTCTCAGGTGGCTCCTGCAGATCGTCCCCCGTCGTGTGTCTCAGGTGGCTCCTGCAGATCGTCCCCTGTCGTTTGTCTCAGGTGGCTCCTGCAGATCGTCCCCTGTCGTGTGTCTCAGGAGGAAGCCTGCAGATCGTCCCCTGTCGTGTGTCTCAGGTGGCTCCTGCAGATCGTCCCCTGTCGTGTGTCTCAGGTGGCTCCTGCAGATCGTCCCCTGTCGTGCGGCTCAGGTGGCTCCTGCAAATCGTCCCCTGTCCTGTGTCTCAGGTGGCTCCTGCAGATCGTCCCCTGTCGTGTGGCTCAGGTGGCTCCTGCAGATCGTCCCCTGTCGTGTATCTGAGGTGGCTCCTGCAGATCGTCCCCTGTCGTGTGTCTCAGGTGGCTCCTGCAGATCGTCCCCTGTCGTGTGTCTCAGGTGGCTCCTGCAGATCGTCCCCTGTCGTGTGGCTCAGGTGGCTCCTGCAGATCGTCCCCTGTCGTGTGTCTCAGGTGGCTCCTGCAGATCGTCCCCTGTCGTGTGTCTCAGGTGGCTCCTGCAGATCGTCCCCTGTCGTGGCTCAGGTGGCTCCTGCAGATCGTCCCCTGTCGTGTGTCTCAGGTGGCTCCTGCAGATCGTCCCCTGTCGTGTGTCTCAGGTGGCTCCTACAGATCGTCCCCTGTCGTGTGTCTCAGGAGGAAGCCTGCAGATCGTCCCCTGTCGTTTGTCTCAGGTGGCTCCTCCTTGGCCACCGCTGTATTTTGTGATATTGGTCCGTTGAACCCAACTGAAAAATAATCCACTTGATGTATTGGATTCTGGAACTGGTTTGTGAACTGCCAATCATGCCCGCTGTTCAAACTATGTTTCAAAACGCCTTCATGCTGCTGCCATGGCACCCAAGATATTGCCAGCAATCCACGTAGTACGACGTAAAACTGCGTGCAATATAGCACTCCCTTTTAATTCACTGGGGCATTTCAGCGGTAGTCCTAATAGGCTTTTCCAGCATTTCAGGCATCAACGTTGCCCTGCTGTCAATGTATTAACTCGTCCTGATGCTCTCAGGGAAATTAGCAATTTTGTAACGCGTCTGTCTTGTGGATTTCGTTTGATCATGTTAATGGCACATTTCAGTGATATTTCGGTTGGAAAATGCATAATATTATTCAGTGTTTGCGAATTAAATATCCTTGAAGTCCTAAATCATCTGTGAATCATAGTTTCAACATTAATTTCGTTAGAGCGCACTGGTCTCCAAGAGTTGCATGCTGGTCAGATGTCATTTGCCCCTTTGCTGATGCAAATCCTCCCTTGCCAACCCAACACGACAGCACACGTTGCATTGGCTCCATGTCCCATGTCCTCATGTCTCCATCCGAACATCTCATATCGAATTTTGTCACACCAACCAACTCCACCACATCCCCCTCCCCATCGCCTTCACTCGCTCACCCCGCGTCTCACTGCGTCTCCCACACATTCGTCAGCCCATCTCTGCCGTCATTCCGCCGCTAGCCCTCTGTAGCTGCGTCTCCTTACCATCCGTCGTTTGCGACGCTGCTGCGCTCCCGGGGGGCACGCGACACGACGCGGCCGTTACGCGTCAATTAACTCGGTAATCTGGCGACGCGTCGAAGGCGACGGAGTCGGAGGAGGCGGCGGAGGCTGTGGAGGAGGCGGCGGTGGAAGCGATGGAGGCGGCGGCGGAGGCGGCAGGAGAGGCGGTGGAGGCGGTGGCATTGTCGCGTCGAAGGCGACGGAGGCGGCAGCGGCGGCTCCTTGCGGCTCCTCGCGGCGTGCCGGCGTCCGTTCGCGGCTTCAATTAGCAGTAAGCGGCGTGGGACGGCGTGGGAGCGCCGCTGATGGCCTGTTGATGGCTGCTGTTTACCGGTGGAGACGTTCGATCGGCAGGGGAGACGGAGCCGGATCAACAGTCGGCAGCGGGCAGCCGCCGCCGCCGTGCCGCCGCCGTGCCGCCGCCGTGCAGCCGCCGTGCAGCCGTGCCGCCTCGGGCCCGTGGATGAGCGGGTGGGGCCGGCTGGAGATGGGACCGAATGCACTCCGGTCTGCTAAGTTTTGACGAGATGGTTTATTGGTTATGGCTGAAATATTCCGTGACGACGAATTGAAGAACCGTGATAGAAATGGCCGTCGTTGTCGGGTTTCTCGTCGGGTTTCGTCACAGTTTGCACCATCCAACATATATTTGTAGCGTCATCAAGCTCGAACTCTGGATTTCGCTTCTAATCAATTCAACGAACATGAGAAGAATATGCTCAGCCTCCAGCAATTCAGTAAATCAATGGATTTTGGTAGTCTCTTCGGGGTCTACACTAGCACCTCTGTCGTCCGGCGGCACCTCTGCTTGACCCCGGCCAGATGCTGACCATGTCAACCCTCCACGGCCCCGCTCTGTGACAGTCGTCTCGGGGGGGGGGGGGGGCAGATGCTGACCATGTCAACCCTCCACGGCCCCGCTCTGTGACAGTCGTCTCGGGGGGGGGGGGGCAGATGCTGACCATGTCAACCCTCCACGGCCCCGCTCTGTGACAGCCGTCTCGGGGGGACGCAGGCTACCTCCGCCTGCCCCTTGTGTGGCTTATTTACAGAGTAATCGGCTGATTCGGCCCGGTGTGCGTCGTCCAGTTGTGGGTCCAGCCTCCACACACCGACTTTATTCCGACCACAAACCTTTACTGCGCCCAATAAACGCGCTGACAGAGCCGGCGTCGGGAGCAGCTCACTCTAATCTGGTGCGCCGCTCGATTCCGCCGCACTTTACTCCCGGCATTAATCCAGTGTAAACGCTATCGGAAAGCGATGCGTCCGGCGCGAAACAGCGCGGGGATCGTTTATATTCTTCGTCACGTAACAAAGAGGCGGTGGGAGGAAATCTGGCACGCTTCTGCCGTCGTCTCCGATGGCGCCCGATCACCATCCAATTCCCGGTGAGATCTGCCAGCCAGCGGGGGACACAGGCCGGGGCTGAGACGACGCCGCCGGCTGGCTGGCCACCGGCCGTGTCTGTCTGTCTGTCTGTCTGTCTGTCTGTCTGTCTGTCTGTCTGTCTGTCTGTCTGTCTGTCTGTCTGTCTGTCTGTATGTCTGTCTGTCTGTCTGTCTGTCTGTCTGTCTGTCTGTCTGTCTGTCTGTCTGTCTGTCTGTCTGTGTGTGTGTGTGTGTGTGTGTGTGTGTGTGTGTGTGTGTGTGTGTGTGTGTGTGTGTGTGTGTGTGTGTGTGTGTGTGTGTGTGTGTGTGTGTGTGTGTGTGTGTGTGTCGGTTTGTCTGTATGTCTGTCTGTGTGTTGGTTCGTCCGGTGGCCGGGCGGTTGCCGGTTGGTGGGGTGGGTTCTCCCGTCACTGATCTGCTGGGGATTATTATGCTGGGAGTGCTATTGTTAGCGCCCGGTCCACTGTAGTGGGGGTGGCTTATGACGCCAGGCTACCATGTAGCATTCCATGCTTTATTATCATAATATTTTTGTTACAGGAACACTTCAGAATCTTACGAAATTTACATATTTTCTCCGTCAAGTTTTGTTGTTCTCACGAAGCTGTCGCAGGTGCACATTTACTCAGTTTGTAATATAGTTATGTATTTACGTTACTCCTAGACGCTCTTTAAACTCTTTCATGTATGCAATATTGTCTTAACTTTCGGTGTATTCTTTGCACTACTCAACTCGTCGTTCAGACGGTTCAAGTGGCTAGGGTACAGCCATTCAGCGTTTTCGGCCGATAAAGCGACAGAGTGACAGACAGCCGAGAAGCAGCTCAGAACAGACTGGGAAGCAGCCGTCCTGAACTGATGATCGACAGAGTGACAGACAGCCGAGAAGCAGCTCAGAACAGACTGGGAAGCAGCCGTCCTGAACTGATGATCGACAGAGTGACAGATGGCTGGGAAGCAGCTCAGAATAGACTGGGAAGCAGCCGTCCTGAACTGATGATCGACAGAGTGACAGACAGCCGAGAAGCAGCTCAGAATAGACTTTGAAGCAGCCGTCCTGAACTGATGATCGACAGAGTGACAGACAGCCGAGAAGCAGCTCAGAATAGACTTTGAAGCAGCCGTCCTGAACTGATGATCGACAGAGTGACAGATGGCTGGGAAGCAGCTCAGAATAGACTTTGAAGCAGCCGTCCTGAACTGATGATCGACAGAGTGACAGATGGCTGGGAAGCAGCTCAAAACAGACTTTGAAGCAGCCGTCCTGAACTGATGATCGACAGAGTGACAGACAGCCGAGAAGCAGCTCAGAACAGACTGGGAAGCAGCCGTCCTGAACTGATGATCGACAACAGAGTGACAGACAGCCGAGAAGCAGCTCAGAACAGACTTTGAAGCAGCCGTCCTGAACTGATGATCGACAACAGAGTGACAGACAGCCGAGAAGCAGCTTAGAACAGACTTTGAAGCAGCCGTCCTGAACTGATGATCGACAACAGAGTGACAGACAGCCGAGAAGCAGCTCAGAACAGACTTTGAAGCAGCCGTCCTGAACTGATGATCGACAGAGTGACAGACAGCCGAGAAGCAGCTCAGAACAGGCTTTGAAGCAGCCGTCCTGAACTGATGAGCGACAGAGTGACAGACAGCCGAGAAGCAGCTCAGAACAGACTTTGAAGCAGCCGTCCTGAACTGATGATCGACAGAGTGACAGACAGCCGAGAAGCAGCTCAGAACAGACTGGGAAGCAGCCGTCCTGAACTGATGATCGACAACAGAGTGACAGACAGCCGAGAAGCAGCTCAGAACAGACTGGGAAGCAGCCGTCCTGAACTGATGATCGACAGAGTGACAGACAGCCGAGAAGCAGCTCAGAACAGACTTTGAAGCAGCCGTCCTGAACTGATGATCGACAGAGTGACAGACAGCCGAGAAGCAGCTCAGAACAGACTGGGAAGCAGCCGTCCTGAACTGATGATCGACAGAGTGACAGACAGCCGAGAAGCAGCTCAGAACAGACTTTGAAGCAGCCGTCCTGAACTGATGATCGACAGAGTGACAGACAGCCGAGAAGCAGCTCAGAATAGACTTTGAAGCAGCCGTCCTGAACTGATGATCGACAGAGTGACAGACAGCCGAGAAGCAGCTCAGCACAGACTGGGAAGCAGCCGTCCTGAACTGATGATCGACAGAGTGACAGATGGCTGGGAAGCAGCTCAGAACAGACTGGGAAGCAGCCGTCCTGAACTGATGATCGACAGAGTGACAGATGGCTGGGAAGCAGCTCAGAATAGACTGGGAAGCAGCCGTCCTGAACTGATGATCGACAGAGTGACAGATGGCTGGGAAGCAGCTCAGAATAGACTGGGAAGCAGCCGTCCTGAACTGATGATCGACAACAGAGTGACAGATGACTGAGAAGTAGGCTGGTGCAGGCCGACAAGCGCAGCCGTCCTTGGGCACCGGCTGGGAAGCGGCAGAGAAGCCCGGGCTGCCGTTTGAGAAGCGGCTGGGAATCCCGGGCTGCCGGCTGTGAAGCGGCCATCCCGGGCTGCCGTTTGAGAAGCGGCTGAGAATCCCGGTCTGCCGGCTGTGAAGCGGCCATCCCGGGCTGCCGTTTGAGAAGCGGCTGAGAATCCCGGCCTGTCGGCTGGGAAGCGGCCATCCCGGGCTGCCGTTTGAGAAGCGGCTGAGAATCCCGGTCTGCCGGCTGGGAAGCGGCCATTCCGGGCTGCCGTTTGAGAAGCGGCTGAGAATCCCGGCCTGCCGGCTGTGAAGCGGCCATCCCGGACTGGCGTCCGTCTGGTCGTGTAATACGCTCAGCGCGGCTCACACCTAGTCGGCCGTGCACAATCCCGGCCGGCATCAGGTTCGGCTCTTACCGGCCGGCCGTCCCCGCCGGACCGGGCTGTCGCACCGCGCTGCGCCGTACAGCGCCGGGCAGAGCCGGGCAGAGCCGGGCAGAGCCGGGCAGGGTCGGTGTCGTCTGAGACGGGCCAGAGCGGGCCTTGATCCCTCCCAGGGCGCTCTCCCATGCCCGGCGACAATGGGCCGATCCGGCGCAATCGGCCAGGCGGCGCCGCGCGACGCCGCGCGACAACCCTTCCGCGCCACCTGCCGCCGCCGCGCCGACCGCCTCAATGCGCCGCGAATGCCGCATTAGCCGCGCAGAATGGTCTAGAATAGCTTGGCTGTCGGCGGCCGGCGGCGGGTCGGCGGCGGAGACAGATGCAGGCGGCGATACCGCCTGTCCAGATCACAGCTCGCTGGTCGGAGAGCGGACCGCACGGCCGCCGCCGCCGCCACCGCCACCGGATCAGGCACGCCGGCCGCCACTCGCAGCGGCGGCGGGTCGGGTTTCCGCCGGAAAAAGGCACCGCCCGAGCGAGCTTTCTCGGGAGGAGAGTTGGGACCAAAAGCTGGTCAGATGGTGTTTTGTGGGAGAGCGCTGTCTGCCGGTTTTGGTGCCGGACCTGGTTGTTCGATATTGCGGAGAGAAGTTGTTTTTTCATTGGTGTAGTTTTGTTTATTTAGTGTGTGAGATTCTGAATGCAAGACTTCGACGTTTGTCTAGTCATATGTTTGATTCTTCATCACTTCGGTCTATCTACTGTGCGCTTGTTGCTAGCAGGGCAGCCGAGTGAGCAACAAACCACCATACGTTCATTTCTTTCTGGTGTCTGTTAGTGAGTTTTTGCTTCTTCTTCAAACATACGCAATATGCATACCGGATGGCACAAGACATGCAATGCTAATTTAAAATTTAGAATGGCTAAACTGTCAATTTCCAACTTCTACGTATGGCCAGTCTGAAATTTGTACTGCAATTAAAGAACACAGATGCCTATTTAGCATCGCTTACCGCCTGGCACTTTGACAAGGACAGAACGTGAACGGGAGCTTAGCATGACATGATTAAACTTCCGGAGTTGGACGTCAAAATTGTATCAGCTCGAAATCTGGCATTGCTGTAAAGATTAAACTTCCCACACGGATTTATTCGCAACGCACGATGACTTGTACGTTATAGTAATCCCATAGCAACAAGTTCGTCAAGAAATATGATTGATATTGAGGCAGAACATGTATTCATGAATTATTACCGAGCGGGCGCGATGCGCCCGTGAGGTTTCTCGTCAACTTACTAGACAAATTTACATTTGACCCGACCCGGCCCGACCCGGCCGTACAGACGCTTTTCAGAAGCTAGTAACTTTGCGACCACTGCTCCGATTGGGATCGGGTTTTCACCATTAGATAGGGCCATGTCAAATCAATTTTGATTTTGTTATGATGCGTTCTGATAGGGGTGGTACCACAGTGCGTGGCACACGCAAACGTCGAAAAGAACCAAAATCGTTATTGATCAAAAATGGCTTTATTGATCCAAGCATTAATTTATACGATGAAGCATGCAGCGCTGATAACGTACTCCCTTTTGGCGGATTCGAGAAAGGAGATCATGAACAATTGAATAGGTCAGTAAAACGCCTTTGCCACACCGCGCCCGCTCGGTCCTCGCCCAAGAAGGTGTTTTACGGGTTATATGAAGTATAGAACCTTCGATTGTCTGCGGCTTTCCTTTTAAGCTTGTTCTGCTGCCCATGTCTCTGCCGACAGATTGTTAGTGTTGTGAAGTGAAACAGTCTTTACTCAGCTGTTTACGTAGACTTCTCACAAACCTCGAGAAGATTTGACGTCACGCCGTTTGGCGTTGTTTCTCAGTATTGGGAGCGCCGCCTCGCCCGTGTCACTGAATTCCTAACACGATCCGTAGGCGATGACGTAATCTGATGTGAAAACTCGCCGGCCGCTTTCATGGTACTGTCTGTAGTGTCAATGGTGACGATATATGCTTTCCTCGGCGTCTCGACGTGATCTGTATCAGGGCGACGTTATCGCTCGGAGAGCTCGGGTCGGGGCCGGCGCCGGTGGGGGGGGGGGGGGGGGGGGGGGGGCGCCGGGGGAAAACTGCAGTGAACTGTCACCACGAGATGTTCGACGAGCTGTTGTTTTCAAACGATTTGCATTTTTATCGCCGGTACAACCGAGACCCGTCATTTGCACCGATACTGGCTGGCGTGTGGCGGTAAAAAGCATCGACAACTCAATAGCTGGGAAACCGGTCCAGCCTAGCGATGCATGGTGGCGGCTGCATCGCTGACCGACAGAGATGGGAAAAATCGATCAATACTTGATACTCGATTACGGAAACTTGTGTACTAGAGATGCAATTTTATTTTATTTTAAAAGCAGGAACCGGCCCCGCACCGCCACCGCTCATGCATGAGTTGGGACCGGCATCAAGCCCGGCCACATGTGGCAGCACCCGCCAGGCTCGGCACGCTGCAGCTAGGAATCTGCATGTATACTTCAATTTACACTTAAAATCTTTTAGCAGTAATATTTATAGTTTGCAATGTGCATTTTGCACCATTTTAACGCACACCACATTGAAACACCAATGGATAATGGATATATATGGACCATGGAGTAAAGAAATCCCACAAAAGTCAGAACTTGAGATAAATAATCAACAACAGACTAACAGAGAAGTGGAACAGGTCAAGGTGAGTAGATTTCGTTCATCTTTGGTAGTTTGCAAAAATAAAAAGCATAAAAATAAGAAGCGTGATAGATATATAGATCATGCAAGTACTAACGAGCAGCTTAAAAGTATGCAATAGGTATGCATTCATCACTCAACATCACACAATGCAATGTTTGGGTTGTAATTGTAATAGCTTCTACACACAATGTTGAGGTACGTAGACGTAGACTTACCTTACTTACTTACTTACTTACTTACTTACCTATTTGATCAATGTTGACATGGACTAGTAAATCATAAATATACTTCACAGGATAATGGGGAAAAAGCAAGTTTTCCTGGACATTTAGGTTGACAAACGTACTAAGAACATTGGGAGTGACAATCATATCTTGAATGATACAAATAAAATAATCAACCTGTTTTAAATTACAGAGTATCCTCGGTTTCCTCACTATCGAAGCCAATATATCTATAACTAACATCCAAGCCAGTCACACGCACAGAGCCACTCTTATACGGCCTTGGCACAGATTTATGCAGACCTTGGGCACAGAGAAACAAAGCTATTTCACTGCCAAGACCAAGGCCGTACCAGCCCCCACCAGTAACGGTTGGCAGCACTCGGGCGTTTGGGCGTTAAAAACCTACTACACCATACAAAACCCATGTTCCCATGTTAAATCGATGATTTGCAGACGAGGCTGGCTCGTAACCATGGTACATATTTTAAATCAGACTTCTGGAACAGATAGCTACAAGCCTTAGCTACAACGTTTCTATTTATCATTTTTCGATATTCCGGGCGTAAAGGGGATTCATGGGCTTGGGGGTTAAAAAATGTCGGAACGACCGCTGCCCGCTTCCAAATGCTACTACAGTGCTGAAATATACACTACTTCGACTCAGTGTCCTAGGATTGCAAAATTTTGGGTGGAAAACGACACCCTGTGGGTAATATTTTTCCACTCCTTTTCCCCAGTTTTACTGTGAATTTTCCACTTCCTAAATCAGTATGTATTGGTTAACTAAGGTAACCCTATCACTGATATTACTAATGCTAATATTAACCTGTGGATGAAGAAAGAAACAGGTTAGGAAAGTACTGCCATTTCTAACAGCTGATTCTGATGGGTGAGTTTTGGCAAAACCGAGTACCTCATATGGTCTTTTTTAGGCTGAATTTTCCACTATTTATGGTTATTTTTAGGCAAAATTGTCCACTCCGCACCCTGGCTTCAAAGCAATCCTAGGACCCTGAGCTGATGTCGTCGCAGTTTTGTAAGCTAAGATAAAAATATATTACATTTGCTTATTTTTAGACTTCCTAAGTGAAAATATAGATGTAGCCAAGCGATCGGAAGTAGAATATGTAAATGTGTGGAAACATAAGCTCATAAGTATACCAGTGTATGCAGTGTCCTAGCATTGGGAAATTTGGGTGGAAAATGACACCCTATGGATACTATTTTCCACTCTTTTTCCTGAGTTCTACTGTTAATTTTCCACTCCTTATTTTCAAATGTATTGGATAATTGGAAACCTGATACTGATTTATGGATGTAATGATAGGGACAGCCTGTGGATGGAAAGACAGGTAAGAATTGTCATAGGTAATAACTAATTTTGCTGAGCAGGTAATTTGGTGATAAAGCCTGGTACATATGCTTTGTGGTTGAATTTTCCACTCTTTATACTTATTTTTAGTCAGAATTTTCCACTCCGCACCCCAGCTCCAAAGCAATTCTTGGAGCCTGCAGTTCGACTACTACTTCGTAGTAGAATTTATCCCGCGCACTGCAGGGGGTTGCGCCGAACACGAACTGCAGGGGGTTGATTTCCGCCCCCGCCCCTTGATTTCCGCCCCTTGAGATCTCGAAAACTACGCAACGTAGCGACAAGCGGAAAACGGCGTTTGATATCTTGATACAAGTTCTATCGAAAGTATTTCAGTATTTTTTTAGGTCAAGTCGAAATTGAGGTCACCAAATGTCATCAAAGGTCAAATTTTCCAGTTTTTTCCTGTTCTAGGACTTCGCTCCAGAAATTCCCATATATCTCGGAAACTATGCTAGCTAGAAACAAACGGAAAAAAACGATCGCCAGCCATTGAAATTTGCAATCGACAAGGTGTTCTCAAATTTGATCTCAGGTCAATATTTGAGGCTCCGGAGGTCAATTTTTTTTTATGCAAAACTGTTTATCGCTAATAACGTTTTGCCTAACACAGATAACGCAAAACTGTTTACGCCATTGTGTTTGCATCGTCAAGGCGCTTGGAATGATATACATGGTGACCGTGTTAGGTCAACTTCAAAATTTAACATAAGGTCACGTGATCTTGACCTGAGGGCAAGACCTAAGTAGGTCATGTTGCATATAGGGAGACGTGCCTTGACGAGACAAACACAATGCTGTCGGTTTTACTTCTTTATGTTAATTATGTCGCGAGTTGTTGACACAAAAGTGATGGTAACCTCGGATGACCTCAAATGACCCCATAGGGGTCACTGAACAAAACTTACGCTTGGATCATCAATAATATCCTATAATAACATGATCCAGAAGTAATTGGACTAATAGCATGCATATCCTTGAAATAGGAAGCATTTCAATATTTCCCATTTACTCATTATGTGGAGGTCACGAAATTGACCTGTCCTTTGGTCACCGATATCAAAATTCCGAGATATATTCGAATTGTAAGTACTTATGCCCTCATCACACCCTGTAAGTTTCAAACTGATCGGTGAGAAACTCTGGCTTTGGCACAACTGCAAGCGCATTTGGAGGTGGGGTCACTTGACCTGGTCTGGTGACCCGAGGTTATTTTCTCAGATGACTCAGATGACCCGAGGTTATTTTTTTTTCAAAGTGTGCGCAATTGTTGTCCTAACAGGTGTGTCAAAACTCGGCGGCGCTGCGCGCTGCCGTTTTTTCGCTATCTGCGATAGTGAGATAGCGAAAAATAGAGGGGGAAAATCAACCCCCCCCCCCCTGCAGTGCGCGGGTTAATATGACCGCTTCCAAATGCTACTACATGTACTGTAAATACACTTTGACTACTACTTCGTATATTTGCTGGCGCTTAATTCAATAAATAAAGATATAATCTATGGAAATACAAGTTATTGATAACAAACAATACCTTTAATTTATAATAGACAAAACAATTACGATAAAAATTATATCTTGTCTAATTCATTTGGGCGTCGCATTCCTTACTGTTCTACCCGTTGTTCTATTACCCTGGGTCGTACAACTTCACTGCTGCGCGTAATGGCGGCTGAAGTATTTGACAATTGTGAATCGTTGAGCTCAAAACGGCGCACACAATTAATCCCGTCGCCGAAATGACTAACTTTATCACCATAAATAACTTAAAATCACCAAAATGAAAAGGTCAACATATTGAGGATTTCGGCAGATGGACTTCTTTATACATATTTAAACTTTAACTGGCTCCAAGGGTTAGGATTTGATACTACAGCTTATTTTCTAACACGAACATGAACAAGTGTCTTCACGCAATTCTGAGGCGTCGCGATTCTGTGGTGTGAAGTTGTGAATATCTGTTAAAGTGACAGACATTCGCGAATATCGATCTGCTGCTTAATTGACACACGTGATTCTTGCAAATGTGACACATCAAAACACATTGTTTGGAAATTGGTTTTGAAGGTGTTTTTGGGGAGGGTGTCACGTGGAATTATGCAAGTCCTACATTATGGAGCTATTGTGATAAGAAGTTGAAGTGGAACTAGACAGGGTTTGCATTCTGTGATAGGTCTTGGCCACTTAAGATTTCTTTGCTAAATGTTTGTTTTGTGTTTGGCAGTCTTTCCACCTTTATAATTGTAATTGCATAAAATACAATATTTGTTCACTACCAAAACTACCAATGATATTACTTGAATATGTCCTTTCTCGTGTGGAACTAAATAGTAAATATGTATCAATAAATATTATCAGTATTTACAATAGTATTTACAATAGTATTAACGATAATTATTATCATATACGTAGGTGGTTTTGTTCCATAGGTACTTATTTGTTATACAAAATAATTTGGGGTGACCTGGGGCAATGGGATGACTAAATATAAAATTGTATGCCACCCCACCTAGTTACTAGTGATGACAGTGGAATATGATTTGGGGTTGTTGTTTCTGTTTGACTGCACTCGACTCTCACACTGCTGCAGTTACTGAGCTGATGAATTGATCATGAATTGGCCCTGTAGTTTGATTTATTCAGTTTCACTGGTGTGTCCACTCCTTACTAGGTCGTACTAGTTATCACTTTTATTTTTTAAGCTGTAACATAAGACATTGTTATTTGTTGTGATGGTGTTTTACTGTTGTATATTTTGTTTTCTCAGTTTATCATGAGCTTTAAGCATGTATGTTCTGACTTCTGCCAATATTTATTTATATTTAATTAGTTTTGTTAATTGATAACTTGTGCTGAGCCCGGCATGAGACCGGCAAGCCTGAGTTCAGACGCAGCTTCAGGCACGCCGGGCCTGAATTTGGGCCCATCGCCGGCTCCGTGGTCCTGAAATTTGCACCTCTATTGTGTACCTATGCATGCCGTGATAAACAACACTGAAAAGGGTGTTTGCTTGTCGGTAGCTCTCGGACCTACGGTCCTCCAAAGTTTCAATAGCCTAAACATTTTCTGTTATTTTTCATAGCACTAATTCAATAGTTTCCGTAGTCGCTTTGCCAGTTTTCGTTGATTGTTTTTCCCTCACCTCAGCAGCTGGGACGACCGGCTATTGATCGCCCCTCGTGTCCTGGCACATTATCGGCGTGTATTTTTGCTCGGCCGCCGATGCAATAACGCTGCAATCTTGCAGTGCGATCGGTCAGCGGTGGTGCCGCGGCCCTGCAGCACATGTAGCCACTTCTTACCAATAACGGCCGCCATCCGTCTTCATTAGTGACGGCGCGCCAGTTTTTGCCGCAGCCTGTATCATCGCATCTAATCGGACGCCGGGGTTTTATCTCGATCGCCGAACAATCGCGAGACGCAGAGACAAACAGTGCCAGCTGTGGCTGGTTGTCTTGATAGACGTCCCACGGGGAAGAACAGAGGTGTGGCGGCACGGGCAGCCGTGGTGCTGGATACGACATTTTCGAGGATGTTTTGCCCATGCTATGAAAAAAATAGGACTCTCACTTTTTTACTTTCGGAAGGGTTAATAGTTGCAAGTTTGCCAACTAAAATACATCTTGTGTGATTTTCTCTGAGAAAAAAAGTCAAAAAGTTTGTTTTCTTATTTTCACCCTATGTCACAGTTGGGTAATGTGCTATTCCAACATTCTCGGTGACTTACAAGGAGAGCAATGCGAAATATATAGCGCATTTGCCCGTCCAATAATCCCAATGCGGTTTTTGTGATGCATTTTGATAGACTTAAGTGCACTTTTAGATCATCACCTGACGATTTAAGATAACAGTCTTGTGAAGCAAAATGGTGATGGCTGTTGATGCACTTCCAGAACACGAAATGTGTCAAAGATACATATCGCATTAAAGGGGATGTTTCACCCTTCCGAAAGTTGTCAAATATACGCTGGTTGTAGTAGAAAATATGACGTAAGTGCTGCTGAAAACGATGGTGATATTTTTTCACTCGAAAAGTCACTTAACTTTATACAAATTAAGTTTTTTAGATTTGGGTGAATGACGTCATTATTGAGCTATAGACCACCGCTGATTGGCTGAAAAAGTGTCTGTCAGCCAATCAGCGGCTGCACCAACCTGGAGTCATTTTGCAAATGGTAAATTAAATTGCTTAAAAACGGTTAAATTTTGGGGAAAATTGCATTAGTAATTTAGACATTTAAATACCGGCCCAAGATAATGGCTATCTCAGTTTAAAACTAATACAAAGGTGAAACATTCCCTTTAAAAAGAAATGCGAGATATTGTCTTGTTGAAGTGAAGGATCATTGGATTGTTTCTTCAAGAATTTGAGCGAGTTTTGAGAGTGGGGAATGAGTGGGGGGATTTTCTTCAATATGTTAATACTCAAATGAGCAACTTAAAGAACAACAACCTAGTTCTACAGGGTGTTTCATAAAGAATGTCAATTTCAAAATCGAAAGTACAAGTATTAAAAATAGTCTGAGCACGTGCAAATTTACAAGTATTGTTGGAAATTGTTGGTACATTTTGATTTCCATCATGTGGCATAGCCTTCACACAGCCAGGAGAGGTGAAGATGCCAGACTACCCTCCTCGCGCCCGCCCGACGAAAAAATACCCCATATTCCAAATAGCAGTATGGCATGGATGCTCTCCAAATTCAGATTTTTGGGGTGAAATCGAAGTGAATATCTGGACATTTGCATTTTTGTGATTAGATTTTCCCTATCTAGCAAGACGGCTCCACGGCGTCATGCCAAAGTTCAATGCACTTTACGGGCATTTCAATGGAGAGGGGATATGGCCCGGATCGCTTCTTCGGGGTATATGGAGTCTGCCAGCTCCTGTACAGCCTGCAGCCGGTCCAGACATAACAGGATGTCTTTCTTAGCTCCACAAGGGTCACTGACAACACAACGAGTAGCCTAGTTGTGATAGACGTGGGCTCCAGGCGGTCCACGGCTAGTGAGTCAGACAACATAACACTCGCCTGCGAAGTTTCAGCCAGGTTCCAGATGGGTTTGGGGTCGAACTTTAGCCTATTTGGTTACGAATCTTAGGATGAACCTCTCAGCTGCGATATTCGGACCGTATACGATGTGCTGAATGTAAAGTATAGCCAAACGTTTCACTTCAACTTCGATCTCCCCCAAATGTCTGAATTTGGAGATCATGCATGCCTACTGCTATTTGGAATATGGGGTATTTTTTTCGTCGGGCGGGCGCGAGGAGGGTAGTCTGGCATCTGCACCTCTCACTGGCTGTGTGAAAGCTATGCCACGTGTTGGAAATCACAATGCCCAACAATTTACAACAATACCTGTAAATTTACACGTGCTCCGACTATTTTTACTACTTGTACTTTCGATTTTAAAATTGACATTCTTTATGAAACACCCTGTATAATAACATTTTTGACGTATGTCGAATGCGTCGAAACGAAAAAGATTTCTAGTTTTCTAGATTTCTGGTTTGTTTCCGCATCCTCCTCAGGAGGGACCGTTGTCGGTCGGTGACAGCCGGTGTCGGTCGGTCGGTCGGTCGGTCGCTGAGGCTGGGCCGTGTGAGCCACTTTAATCAGCGACCCAGGACGCAGTGCCGCCACCCATGGCGCGCCTGTCCTACCCCCCCCCCCCCGAACGGGGAGCGTCAAACGTCGCCGCCAATCACCGGCATTGAATTATGCAGACCGACCGCTCGGCGAAGAACAGGCCGTTTAATGACGACCGGCGCAGACGCGACGCGCTTTACATATACCTGGCACCGACCAAACATATCTGAAGTGCGTGAAGAATCGATCCTCGCGCGGCGCGACGACGCCGGCGAAAATTCTCAGCTTCCTCGACGCGCTCGTTTCTGCTTGCTTGATATGGAGATGAAATTAGTATGGTGGATATGCGAGAGCGTGTATTAATTCATTCGGCGCATTGTTCTCCGACTTATTGTCTCTTGGCTGGCTCCTTTGTTTTTGCGCCTTCGTCTCGCCTTTGTCGTGACGTGTCTCCGGCGCGCTCCCTCTCTTTTGTTTCTTATGTAAACTGTTTTTACCATATAGCCGCCTGTCCGAAAATGAATCGGCCGTAATTTAATTATTCGCTGCCGTGAGGTTCTTGGTTGGCGGCTGGTCGCGCGCGGCTTGCGCGGCTCGACGCGACGCGGAGCGGCCGGCGCGACTTTGCCCCGGCGCCGAGCCGCGCGCAAAGTTCGCTTCTTCACTGCAGCGGCTAATTCGCAGTTCCGGCCGACTTTCGAAGATATCGGCGCGAATTATCCTATTGACGACCAGAGAGGCGTGCGGAGTGCTGTTTCCTGAGCCGCTGACGCTGATGGGCGGCCGGCAGACAGTCACTGCGCCATTTTACGTCGCCGCCGCGTCAGACTCGTCTCTGACGCGTCGTGTTTGTGCCGGCGGCGCTGGCATCTTTTGACAGCGGCTGACGGCCGAGTGGCTGGTCGCCGATCGGCCGCGCGCAGCGACAAACCCAACACACGCGAGACCCGCCGCCGCCGCCGCCCCGCCGCCGGTGGTGGTTACTGTTGAGCCTCATCTGGACCGCACCGTGAACGGCGGAGCGGCACGCGATCGCCAATGATCGATGCACGGCCGGCCTCACTGGCTGCCGGGAGTGGACCTACTCCGATTTATCTACACTGCCCCCCCCCCCCGCTCCATTACCGAATGGCCATTGACGGCCAGCGGCGGGGGGAGGGGCGGCGGTGGTGGCGACGCCCGTAAGCCATTTATCGCGCGCCCGATGGCCAAAGAAATATGCGACGGAAGCGGCGATGATATATGGTCGTTTTATTCCATCGGCTGACAAAGGCCCGAGGAGTGGCACTTGTCATCTATCACTGGCACTCGGTCCGTGCGTCTGTCATCGACCCGAGTATTGTCTCCTCACAAAACTCGCACCCACTGCTCCCCCTCGGTCGGCTATGTTTCGTTGGGATTCATTGTGGATCGGTTCGTGTTCAGTGTCTATCAGATCGTGCGTTCCATACTTTTATATCTATTTTTACTATGGCATGTTCCGAATTCCATTCCATCTCAATTCGCGAAGTTTCACAAGTTTTGGCTTTCGAGACTTCGCCTTTTATTGGGCTTCCTGTCAGCGATTTTATGGAAGAAAGAAATAAACAAATACATGCTTGTTTCGACCTTGTCCATTGATATATTCCCTGTTCCCCTTCGCCTCTGCTTATTTTCCCCCGTCCGTTTTTGTATCTCGAGTCCTGATATGCTGTATGTTTTATGGTTACCCGCCCCACCTTTCGTCGCTGTAAGGTGTACCTTTCGTCGCTGTAAGGTGTACTCGCTGCTGAAGTGTTGGGGCTCAGTGCACCGCACACGCAATCGTATATGTTGTACTGCTTGCATCAACTGCAGCAGTAGGTGCATTGTAATCCATCATGTTAAATGAACCCGTGCAAGATTAATGAATGGCCTTTCCATCGCTATTTAGCTCGTCTATCGCCTGCTTGCATGTTTCATCACTACTTCGGTGGGCATTTCAATTGGCAATATGCACGCATGCAATCCTACCCGGCGGCCGGCGTACCGCGTCCGTGCATGCTGCGCACGTACCGTTCTGCGTGTGTCGGCCGGGTGCGAGTGCGACGTTCTGTGTTGGCCGGGTGCGAGTGCGACGTGCTGTGTTGGGCGGGTGAGAGTGCGTCTGTGCTGTGTTGGCCGGGTGAGAGTGCGTCTGTGCTGTGTTGGCCGGGTGAGAGTGCGTCTGTGCTGTGTTGGCCGGGTGAGAGTGCGTCTGTGCTGTGTTGGCGGGTGAGAGTGCGTCTGTGCTGTGTTGGCCGGGTGAGAGTGCGTCTGTGCTGTGTTGGCCGGCTGCGAGTGCGACGTGCTGTGTTGGCCGGATGAGAGTGCGTCTGTGCTGTGTTGGCCGGGTGAGAGTGCGTCTGTGCTGTGTTGGCCGGGTGAGAGTGCGTCTGTGCTGTGTTGGCCGGCTGAGAGTGCGTCTGTGCTGTGTTGGCCGGGTGAGAGTGCGTCTGTGCTGTGTTGGCCGGGTGAGAGTGCGTCTGTGCTGTGTTGGCCGGCTGAGAGTGCGTCTGTGCTGTGTTGGCCGGCTGAGAGTGCGTCTGTGCTGTGTTGGCCGGCTGAGAGTGCGTCTGTGCTGTGTTGGCCGGGTGAGAGTGCGTCTGTGCTGTGTTGGCCGGCTGAGAGTGCGTCTGTGCTGTGTTGGCCGGCTGAGAGTGCGTCTGTGCTGTGTTGGCCGGCTGAGAGTGCGTCTGTGCTGTGTTGGCCGGCTGAGAGTGCGTCTGTGCTGTGTTGGCCGGGTGAGAGTGCGTCTGTGCTGTGTTGGCCGGGTGAGAGTGCGTCTGTGCTGTGTTGGCCGGGTGAGAGTGCGTCTGTGCTGTGTTGGCCGGGTGAGAGTGCGTCTGTGCTGTGTTGGCCGGGTGAGAGTGCGTCTGTGCTGTGTTGGCCGGCTGAGAGTGCGTCTGTGCTGTGTTGGCCGGGTGAGAGTGCGTCTGTGCTGTGTTGGCCGGCTGAGAGTGCGTCTGTGCTGTGTTGGCCGGGTGAGAGTGCGTCTGTGCTGTGTTGGCCGGCTGCGAGTGCGACGTGCTGTGTTGGCCGGATGAGAGTGCGTCTGTGCTGTGTTGGCCGGCTGAGAGTGCGTCTGTGCTGTGTTGGCCGGGTGAGAGTGCGTCTGTGCTGTGTTGGCCGGGTGAGAGTGCGTCTGTGCTGTGTTGGCCGGGTGAGAGTGCGTCTGTGCTGTGTTGGCCGGGTGAGAGTGCGTCTGTGCTGTGTTGGCCGGCTGAGAGTGCGTCTGTGCTGTGTTGGCCGGGTGAGAGTGCGTCTGTGCTGTGTTGGCCGGGTGAGAGTGCGTCTGTGCTGTGTTGGCCGGGTGAGAGTGCGTCTGTGCTGGGTTGGCCGGGTGAGAGTGCGTCTGTGCTGTGTTGGCCGGCTGAGAGTGCGTCTGTGCTGTGTTGGCCGGCTGAGAGTGCGTCTGTGCTGTGTTGGCCGGGTGAGAGTGCGTCTGTGCTGTGTTGGCCGGGTGAGAGTGCGTCTGTGCTGTGTTGGCCGGCTGCGAGTGCGACGTGCTGTGTTGGCCGGATGAGAGTGCGTCTGTGCTGTGTTGGCCGGCTGAGAGTGCGTCTGTGCTGTGTTGGCCGGGTGAGAGTGCGACGTGCTGTGTTGGCCGGATGAGAGTGCGTCTGTGCTGTGTTGGCCGGCTGAGAGTGCGTCTGTGCTGTGTTGGCCGGGTGAGAGTGCGTCTGTGCTGTGTTGGCCGGGTGAGAGTGCGTCTGTGCTGTGTTGGCCGGCTGAGAGTGCGTCTGTGCTGTGTTGGCCGGCTGAGAGTGCGTCTGTGCTGTGTTGGCCGGCTGAGAGTGCGTCTGTGCTGTGTTGGCCGGGTGAGAGTGCGTCTGCGCTGTGTTGGCCGGCTGAGAGTGCGTCTGTGCTGTGTTGGCCGGGTGAGAGTGCGTCTGTGCTGTGTTGGCCGGCTGCGAGTGCGTCTGTGCTGTGTTGGCCGGGTGAGAGTGCGTCTGTGCTGTGTTGGCCGGGTGAGAGTGCGTCTGTGCTGTGTTGGCCGGGTGAGAGTGCGTCTGTGCTGTGTTGGCCGGCTGCGAGTGCGACGTGCTGTGTTGGCCGAATGAGAGTGCGTCTGTGCTGTGTTGGCCGGCTGAGAGTGCGTCTGTGCTGTGTTGGCCGGGTGAGAGTGCGTCTGTGCTGTGTTGGCCGGGTGAGAGTGCGTCTGTGCTGGGTTGGCCGGGTGAGAGTGCGTCTGTGCTGTGTTGGCCGGCTGAGAGTGCGTCTGTGCTGTGTTGGCCGGCTGAGAGTGCGTCTGTGCTGTGTTGGCCGGCTGAGAGTGCGTCTGTGCTGTGTTGGCCGGGTGAGAGTGCGTCTGTGCTGTGTTGGCCGGCTGCGAGTGCGACGTGCTGTGTTGGCCGGATGAGAGTGCGTCTGTGCTGTGTTGGCCGGCTGAGAGTGCGTCTGTGCTGTGTTGGCCGGGTGAGAGTGCGTCTGTGCTGTGTTGGCCGGGTGAGAGTGCGTCTGTGCTGTGTTGGCCGGGTGAGAGTGCGTCTGTGCTGTGTTGGCCGGCTGAGAGTGCGTCTGTGCTGTGTTGGCCGGGTGAGAGTGCGTCTGTGCTGTGTTGGCCGGGTGAGAGTGCGTCTGTGCTGTGTTGGCCGGGTGAGAGTGCGTCTGTGCTGGGTTGGCCGGGTGAGAGTGCGTCTGTGCTGTGTTGGCCGGCTGAGAGTGCGTCTGTGCTGTGTTGGCCGGCTGAGAGTGCGTCTTTGCTGTGTTGGCCGGCTGAGAGTGCGTCTGTGCTGTGTTGGCCGGGTGAGAGTGCGTCTGTGCTGTGTTGGCCGGCTGCGAGTGCGACGTGCTGTGTTGGCCGGATGAGAGTGCGTCTGTGCTGTGTTGGCCGGCTGAGAGTGCGTCTGTGCTGTGTTGGCCGGGTGAGAGTGCGACGTGCTGTGTTGGCCGGATGAGAGTGCGTCTGTGCTGTGTTGGCCGGCTGAGAGTGCGTCTGTGCTGTGTTGGCCGGGTGAGAGTGCGTCTGTGCTGTGTTGGCCGGGTGAGAGTGCGTCTGTGCTGTGTTGGCCGGATGAGAGTGCGTCTGTGCTGTGTTGGCCGGCTGAGAGTGCGTCTGTGCTGTGTTGGCCGGGTGAGAGTGCGTCTGTGCTGTGTTGGCCGGGTGAGAGTGCGTCTGTGCTGTGTTGGCCGGGTGAGAGTGCGTCTGTGCTGTGTTGGCCGGGTGAGAGTGCGTCTGTGCTGTGTTGGCCGGGTGAGAGTGCGTCTGTGCTGTGTTGGCCGGGTGAGAGTGCGTCTGTGCTGGGTTGGCCGGGTGAGAGTGCGTCTGTGCTGTGTTGGCCGGGTGAGAGTGCGTCTGTGCTGTGTTGGCCGGGTGAGAGTGCGTCTGTGCTGTGTTGGCCGGGTGAGAGTGCGTCTGTGCTGTGTTGGCCGGCTGAGAGTGCGTCTGTGCTGTGTTGGCCGGGTGAGAGTGCGTCTGTGCTGGGTTGGCCGGGTGAGAGTGCGTCTGTGCTGTGTTGGCCGGGTGAGAGTGCGTCTGTGCTGTGTTGGCCGGGTGAGAGTGCGTCTGTGCTGTGTTGGCCGGCTGAGAGTGCGTCTGTGCTGTGTTGGCCGGGTGAGAGTGCGTCTGTGCTGTGTTGGCCGGGTGAGAGTGCGTCTGTGCTGTGTTGGCCGGCTGCGAGTGCGACGTGCTGTGTTGGCCGGGTGAGAGTGCGTCTGTGCTGTGTTGGCCGGGTGAGAGTGCGTCTGTGCTGTGTTGGCCGGGTGAGAGTGCGTCTGTGCTGTGTTGGCCGGGTGAGAGTGCGTCTGTGCTGTGTTGGCCGGCTGAGAGTGCGTCTGTGCTGTGTTGGCCGGGTGAGAGTGCGTCTGTGCTGTGTTGGCCGGGTGAGAGTGCGTCTGTGCTGTGTTGGCCGGGTGAGAGTGCGTCTGTGCTGTGTTGGCCGGCTGAGAGTGCGTCTGTGCTGTGTTGGCCGGGTGAGAGTGCGTCTGTGCTGTGTTGGCCGGCTGAGAGTGCGTCTGTGCTGTGTTGGCCGGGTGAGAGTGCGTCTGTGCTGTGTTGGCCGGCTGAGAGTGCGTCTGTGCTGTGTTGGCCGGGTGAGAGTGCGTCTGTGCTGGGTTGGCCGGCTGCGAGTGCGACGTGCTGTGTTGGCCGGATGAGAGTGCGTCTGTGCTGTGTTGGCCGGCTGCGAGTGCGTCTGTGCTGTGTTGGCCGGGTGAGAGTGCGTCTGTGCTGGGTTGGCCGGGTGAGAGTGCGTCTGTGCTGTGTTGGCCGGGTGAGAGTGCGTCTGTGCTGTGTTGGCCGGGTGAGAGTGCGTCTGTGCTGTGTTGGCCGGCTGAGAGTGCGTCTGTGCTGTGTTGACCGGGTGAGAGTGCGTCTGTGCTGTGTTGGCCGGCTGAGAGTGCGTCTGTGCTGTGTTGGCCGGGTGAGAGTGCGTCTGTGCTATGTTGGCCGGCTGAGAGTGCGTCTGTGCTGTGTTGGCCGGGTGAGAGTGCGTCTGTGCTGTGTTGGCCGGGTGAGAGTGCGTCTGTGCTGTGTTGGCCGGGTGAGAGTGCGTCTGTGCTGTGTTGGCCGGGTGAGAGTGCGTCTGTGCTGTGTTGGCCGGGTGAGAGTGCGTCTGTGCTGTGTTGGCCGGGTGAGAGTGCGTCTGTGCTGTGTTGGCCGGATGAGAGTGCGTCTGTGCTGTGTTGGCCGGGTGAGAGTGCGTCTGTGCTGTGTTGGCCGGCTGCGAGTGCGTCTGTGCTGTGTTGGCCGGCTGCGAGTGCGTCTGTGCTGTGTTGGCCGGGTGAGAGTGCGTCTGTGTGCCTGCAGCGGACGGCCACCGGCGGCGCGTCGTTCGCCTGCCACTCGACAGTACGACGGACGCCCGGCGCTCGGCCTGGCCGGCGGTGCCGCCCACGGCGTACACACATACATACATACTCCGAGAGCCGATAATGACCGGTAATCAGTGTCTATCGAAGTGCAGCGCCGGCAGGGCAGATCAACTGCCTCGGCCGCCTCTCACGCCTCTCTCGCCTCTCTTACCAGCCGCGCAGCGCCGGGTACCGCCGGCAGGGCGGCAGATCAACTTCCTCGGCCGCCGGCACGCCTGCCTCTCTTACCAGCCGCGCAGCGCCGGGTACCGCCGGCAGGGCGGCAGATCAACTGCCTCGGCCGCCTCTCACGCCTCTCTTACCAGCCGCGCAGCGCCGGGTACCGCCGGCAGGGCGGCAGATCAACTGCCTCGGCCGCCGGCACGCCTCTTACCAGCCGCGCAGCGCCGGGTACCGCCGGCAGGGCGGCAGATCAACTGCCTCGGCCGCCTCTCACGCCTCTCTTACCAGCCGCGCAGCGCCGGGTACCGCCGGCAGGGCGGCAGATCAACTGCCTCGGCCGCCGGCACGCCTCTTACCAGCCGCGCAGCGCCGGGTACCGCCGGCAGGGCGGCAGATCAACTGCCTCGGCCGCCGGCACGCCTCTTACCAGCCGCGCAGCGTCGGGTACCGCCGGCAGGGCGGCAGATCAACTGCCTCGGCCGCCTCTCACGCCTCTCTTACCAGCCGCGCAGCGCCGGGTACCGCCGGCAGGGCGGCAGATCAACTGCCTCGGCCGCCTCTCACGCCTCTCTTACCAGCCGCGCAGCGCCGGGTACCGCCGGCAGGGCGGCAGATCAACTGCCTCGGCCGCCGGCACGCCTCTTACCAGCCGCGCAGCGTCGGGTACCGCCGGCAGGGCGGCAGATCAACTGCCTCGGCCGCCTCTCACGCCTCTCTTACCAGCCGCGCAGCGCCGGGTACCGCCGGCAGGGCGGCAGATCAACTGCCTCGGCCGCCGGCACGCCTGCCTCTCTTACCAGCCGCGCAGCGCCGGGTACTGAAGTGTTACAACAAAACTTGCAGGTTATTCCGGCCAGGCAATATAAGTTTGGTGCCTAATTTGCGGGAGTCGTCATGTGGCTGTCGCTACATGTGCGCAGGCACCATGAACGGTGTGACAAAATATCAAGAGAATCTTCTTTTTATTTAATGTATTTTGTCATTTTATACCAATTTCTAATGCCATATGTTTGTATACAATTTTTTCCATATCATCTCACATTTATGAATAAACTACGCTCTACTTTTGTGAAGAACTGCGGTATCAGTGACTAACGCAAAATATGAAAAAAGGTGTGTGGATACGCTTCCATTACTCTGGTAGTGGAAGCTCGTTTCGATGGTTTGTGTCACGTGACGTGGTGTTTATTCAGGTGAATTTGATTCAGGTGATGTCAACTCTCGCACACAACCGATGCCTGTTGCGTTGCCTATTGTGTCGTAAGATGAAATAGGTGTCCGTTTTGTGACTCCACTTTTTGGTGCTGATGATTACTTAAAAACACTGGAAAATGAAGAAGAAGAAAAAATTGTAACTCAGTGTTTCCGAACGTAAAAAGTTCGAGACCTTTCGCTGATGTCTCCCGTTTGCTGTTTTTTTTTTTTGTATTCGTTTCGCATGAATTACAATTTACCAGTAATCCAAGTTTCCAAGATTCTTGTGCAGGTTTCTATCATTTGTTCATCATCTGTCGGTTGTGCGGCGGTCAGTGGGCTTTGTGCTCCGAGTCGATTTACAATCCTCCCGACCAGAGCTGATCTCAGACGCGCCGCCGCTGCCAATGATTAGAACTAATTTAACGTGCTCCATTACCGGCAGCCGCCTGTAATTTTGCAAGCATTTTCCATAACACTTGCATTTTGATGATGATTTTTATGGCGTCATAATTTGGTGGTGGCGGCGGAGGCGGCGGCCAGGTAGCGCCCGTCTGAGGCCGGCAGATGGTATGTGCGGCCAGCACTGACGGCCAGGCTATATCGGCCCCCGGGGCGATCCAGCAGCAGAGCACGCACAAGTGGCCGCCTCCGACGGACGAGGCCACGTGTCGGGGAGAGGGGGCTGCTGGGCTGGAGCGTGGATACAGGACTACAGGAGGCCAGGGATCACATAGGGGGGGGAAGGGGGTAGCTAGGATAGGGCTTAGGGATGCACTTTGCATGGGCCGTCACCAGCTAAAGTTTATGACTGACTGATGAGTGCTGGAAATGTGCGTGAAATATGCCGCCAAACTTATGACATCCGGCACACAGCACAGACCTCCACATATCTGTGATATATTTGTGATATGTAGAGCTCTCTGCATCCTGTGCCATCTGTATCACCATCAGAGGATATTTGTAACGGTAATTGAGGCAGATGTTGTTAGTGTGTGGCAGCCATAGACCTGCAGCCAGCCATCACCCTCAGTTCACCGTGCCGGTCCAGCCTGGCGCGACTGGTTCGTAGCGGCCGATTCTCTGAACGAATTACCAGTCACTTCAGGTTGGCCGTATATTCGGTGCTGTAAGTAGATCGTTTGATGTCAGAGAGGAGTCTGTGCCGTCACCATTTCCCGGAGGTGGCCTGACCGCCGGCGTAGCAACGCGACGACGCCGCTCAATTCGCCACTCATCATCACTGCTTTCAGCAGGGTGGTCCTAGGATTGCTTTGGAGCTGGGGTGCGGAGTGGCAAAATTATGGCTAAAAGTAGGCATAAAGAGTGGACAATTCAACCAAAAAACATGTACTCGGCTTTCTCAATACCGAATTACCCGCTCACCAAAATTGGTTATTTTACCTATGTCAATTACCAATTCTTACCTGTCTTTCCCTCCACAGGCTGTCCCTATCATTACATCCATAAATCAGTATCAGGGTTCAAATTATGCAATACATTTTACAATAAGGAGTGCAAAATTCGCAGTAAGTAAAACTCAGGAAAAAGAGTGGAAAAACAGTATCCATAGGGTGTCATTTTCAACACACAAAAAAAATCCAATGCTAGGACACTGCTGCTATGTGTTTCTAGAAAGAGTTTCTAACTGCAATTCCGATTGAAGATTGCACGAGGATTGCATACTATTGATTGTAGTTACGTGCTGTTATGTCTTTTATCCATGTCACATTGCAGCGCGGGAACTTGTCTGTGGTTCTGCTCATACCATACATCAGTGACGCTGCCATCCCACGAGAGCTGGTATATTGCCCGTATACAGCTGTTATCAGCTAATATAAATAAACCAGCCAATAGCCGGTCTGTGGCGGCGAGATCAGAGGCGGCCGCTCCCCCCGCGGGCACGTGTCACGCCCTGACGGTGACCTGTACACCTCAGCGGTCAAGCGGCGTCTCTGATCTCTAATTATCGACGCCTGGCCGTAAGCTATGCACTGATCCGCGCGGCTGCCGGCCAGGGAGGCGGACAGCCGGCAAGCCACACGTAAATTACCAAATTCGACTGGGTAAACGGGCTATAGTTGCCGCTCTTGGCGGCGTCCCTGGGTGGGATCTTGGCGGCTCGGAGCCGGCGCTGCGGGCCACTAGATCGATATACGGGACATTAATGACGGGGGTGAAGCCACGCCGCTCGACACCCGGCTGGTTTATGCATGGCTCCAGGCGGCCCTCCAACTGGCTTCTGCAGAACTGCTAGTCTCAAACGGCATTTTGGCTAATGTGTCCTAGTCGTGGGTGTTGCGTGCGTTGTATCCATCTATACGGCAATCGTCATCACTGGCTGGGGTGGACGCTATACAAAGTCATCCATGTTGCTGCAACTGCTAATGGTCGTGTGTGCTTCCATCATCTCGCGGATGATCCGTCACAATCGTCTGGCGCATGCTACCGAACTTCCTGATCATTTGCTCCCCGCACCCACCGCTCTCTCTCTCTCTCTCTCTCTCTCCCTCTCTCTCTCTCTCCTCTCTTTCTCATCTCTCTCTCTCTCTCTCTCTCTCTCTCTCTCTCTCTTCTCTCTTCTCTCTCTCTCTCCTCCTCTCTCTCTCCTCTCGTCTCTCCTCTCTCTCTCTCGTCTCTCTCTCCTTCTCTCTCTCCTCCTCTCTCTTCTCTCTCTCTTCTCTCCTCTCTCTCTCTCTCTCTTCTCTCTCTCTCTCTCCTCTCTCTCTCTCTCTCTCTCTCTCTCTCTCTCTCATCTCTCTCTCTCTCTCTCCTCTCTCTCTCTCTCTCCTCTCTCTCTCTCTCTCTCTCTCTCTCTCTCTCTCTCTCTCATCTCTCTCTCTCTCTCTCCTCTCTCTCTCTCTCTCGTCTCTGTCTCTGTCTCTGTCTCTGTCTCTGTCTCTGTCTCTGGTCTCTGTCTCTGTCTCTGTCTCTGTCTCTGTCTCTGTCTCTGTCTCTGTCTCTGTCTCTGTCTCTGGTCTCTGTCTCTGTCTCTGTCTCTGTCCTCTGTCTTCTGTCTCTGTCTCTGTCTCTGTCTCTGTCTCTGTCTCTGTCTCTGTCTCTGTCTCTGTCTCTGTCTCTGTCCTCTGTCTCTGTCTCTGTCTCTGTCTCTGTCTCTGTCTCTGTCTCTGTCTC